>JAPMOR010013418.1:737297-775996 GCA_026543865.1 Argiope aurantia
CACACACACACACACACACACACACACACACACACACACACACACACGCATTGAGCTTTATTATAAGTATAGATTATTCTGTTTTAATCAAAAATATTCATTTATTAAACTAAATTATTATCTATCATCTAAAGAAAACAGTTGATATAATTTATCAGACATAATTATTATTAAGTTCTGATAAGTTTGAAACTTTAATAAAATTTATAAAGTCGAACTTTTCCATAATTTATGTTTGATGGCATTTCTCTCAATTGCTTTAAATTACATTTTATTATTTGTTTACATTTCAGTTACATTTTATTTACTTATACTTACTTATACTAATTAATGCAAAAATACTTTCCTTTATACCTATCATCTTTTGCTTAAAATGATAGCCAAAACTTCAGCTAAATTACAATTTACGAAATTTTCTTTTTAAATTCTCCATTTTTCAGAAGCGCTTCCATTAATAAGGACACATTTAAAATAAAGTTCTCAAATGAAAGCCTTAATGCTACAAAACTATTTAAAAGGTATTTTTTATATCCTTAAAATAGGAACTGGTAGGAGTTTTTTATTAGTAAAGCGGACATACTAACAGTTTTAGTAATATGTTATTGAAGAACTCAAACACTTATTCGCAGCTTGGTAAATCCCATAAAAAGCAATTTTTTAAGCTTTAGTTTTATTACCACTACATGGTCCTGCATCTAGAATCGTTAAAATCCCCATTTAATGGGAATGGATAGGTACAGGAAGAAAAAACAAACCTTGCTCGTTTTAGGAAATATGAGAAAACAATAATTCCGCAGAACAAGGAAAAAATAAGGAAGCAAATTTTCACGGAAACATTGGGACTTTGCACAAATATATGCAGGTCTTAGGGTCAAGTCTTGGTTATGGAACGAACATAGATGTATAGCAGATATAAATAGAATAATAATAAAAATCCAGAGGAACAAATGCTAAATATGTGCAATAAAAAGAACAAAAGAAACAATTGTATAAACAAATCAAATGCAAAATATAAAATACTGGCTAAATGGAGTGGGAAGATGGCAAATACAACCAATTTGTATAAGTGAAATTCGAAAGATGTGAGGAAAAGTCCATTTGTGTAAGTGCCATTTCCATAATAATTATAGAATATAAAAAGAGCAGTTCTTCGGAGAAGAAACAGGGAGGTCTCACTGAATTCCTTGTAAAGGAATCAGGTTGTCTTTCAATGAAGGCACCACTGAGATGGAGAAAGTGATATCTAATGTTGAAAAACTACGAAAAAGCTTATTCCTACTTTTCGTTTCAAATGAGCTAATGAATAGCTCTAAATTATAAAAGCTATTTTCATCAACTATTATAGCACATCAAACCTAAACATGATCCCTGTTTTACCACTTTCGATTCTTCAGGCTGAGTGGTAGAATGTGCTGTAAGTTTTCGCCATATAATTTTGTGACAAAACTTTCTCTGTCATAACAGGTTTCTTTAGTTTAGTTTGGTTTGGTTTAGTTATACTAATGTTCCATTTAAAGCAACACTAGGGCTATTTTGGGACGGACCTCGTAATTTTGGTCAAATGACGAGGACGACACCTGAGCTGGCACCCTCCTCTCCACACCAAACCACACAAGCGGGAGGACGTTTGGTCATGACGGATTTAACGTGCAATAGACCCCCTTACACGACGGTTCTTCGGTGGATTTGGATCACGAACCTGAAGCCCTCCGGTTCCGAAGCCGAGACCTTACCACCAGGTTACCACGGCCCACAAAATTTGAGGATGTCCAGTTTAACATCAAATAAAGATAATTGATTTGGTAATTAGAAAGTAAAAAAAATATTTATATCATTACTATTAAGAATGTTCCTCGTTTAGCGATTTTTTTCGATTGATATTTTTACTAAGCTGTAGATACGCCACTGCAGATGAATTCGTCCAATTATAAATCAATATATGGCTATGACAACAGCTAAAGCTTTCCAGTTTTCCACAAAAAACATATGGGCATATTAAACGTGACCAAATTCAGTACTGTATATCAATACATATAAGACCTGTCTTTGGAAGAAGTGAGATTCAAATCTGCGTTTATCTGAATATGAAACCAAGACTACCAGCAACAAAATACTGCATAAAATTGCTTAAAGAAAAATAGTAAAAAGCCTAAATTACCACAAATTGAAAAAAAGTCTAGAAAATAAAGAAACTCTTGAAATACTTCACTTTGTGGCAAAAAATTTGTTGAGTATAATATTTACATCATGAAAATAATAAAATGCAATTAATTCTTCAATATAAAACTAAAAATTAAAGAAATCACTATAAATTAATATATTCTATTATGTTTTTGTTTTTGATGCAGCTTTAAAAAAATATATAATGGGATAACTAAGTACTGTCTGAGAAACGAACCAAAATGTATTTTTGGTTATTATAAAGTTTAAAAATACTAGGTCTCTTCCTGCTCATGTTTTAAAATTATTTATTATAAAAGATTAAGTTTATTATTTGATTTTTCTGTATAAAAAATTTCAAATATTATCGCTGCTATGTCAAAATATTGTATGTCAAATTTGTCAAAATATTTTGTTGATGCAAAATACTTGTTTATGTTATGTTACATCTGTTTTTAAATTGTTGTATATGATATATGATTATTGCATGTTGTCACAAAAGGCCATATGTTTCTTTTAGTTTTAGCTGTTAAAATAATATTTCATACTTTTGCTGTATTTAATTTTTTCATACGACATTTTGATATTACAATGACGATAAATATCAACAATTTTATGTTTTTATATATGTTGTATCTGAATTTCGATTCATCGTAGCTCATTTTACATCAGCAAGAATTTATTTAAATAAATGCATAGAAGATATATATTCAGTTGCTTTTCCGAAATTAAACGGAATTTGCTAAATATATTCTTTCCAAAGTTTATAAAACATTTGCTTCCTCAGAAGCAGAACTAAATAGAATCTACTTTTTATTGATGAAAACAACAACAACAACAAAAAACAAAAACAAAACAGTGGTCATAAAACGAAAATAATAACAGTGGTTTCAAACTATTTGAATTGATATCCTATGATTTATTATTCAACAAGCATCACTGAGCTAGGAATTGAATTTGTATTAAATTATTCAAAGACTTACGTAATATTAAATAAATCATATCAATGAAATATAAATGTTTTGTTGTCTGATTGTGCATTTTGCACGCATTCAGTTTATGTCTGTTAAGAAAATAGATTCTTCGTTGTGATAAAATTTCGAAGTTTTTTCAATTGTATTTATATTTTCAGAAAAACATTTCGAAAATTTTCTTATAAATTTTGTTATTTGTGATTTAAGTTCGTTCGGGTATGTGATTTCAAAAAATAGGTAGATATAAATAACACTTCGAAAATTTTCTTATGAATTTTTTTATTAGTGATTTAAGTTTGTTCGGGTATGGGATTTCAAAAAATAGATAGATATAAATAACACTTCGAAAATTGTTCACTTATTTTGTAAATTTATCAGCGACATTTATCCTGGAATTTTAATTTTAGAATCGCTATGATGGGATCATAAAATTATAGATACCTAATAACAAAAAGAAATTTCTTCGTTATTTGGAGTCTTTTTTTTTCTCCTTCTTTTACATTTTACTTGTCCTTTTTGTGGTTTCTCGAACTATACTGAAGATATTCGTCCGACAATGACAAAAGATTTAGTGATGACAGTGAAATTTACAAAATTTTAATAAATAATTAGAATTTCTTTTATTATAATTCCTTTTTATTTCAAACATTACTGTAAAATTTAAGAATAATCAATGAGGAAAGCTCACTTTATTAGAAAATTGTGTTCAAAATTGGTGCATTAAAAATTTCATAATATTTATCCAAAATTCTATATGATTTACGAATTTATATATAAATTCATGACTTGAAATCAATTACAGTTATTCAGGATCATCAATACTTGGGATCAATAAAATTCATTTGCTTGAGTGGAATAATAATCAAGGAACGTGATTTCGTTATACTGCATCAAATAATAATTATTTCATTCGTAAGGAAATAAAGATTCTTTTATTTCCTTACGAATGAAACAAGTCCTGTTTTGAAACTAGATAAAAATTACTGGACACGTTTCTAGAAGTTTTGAACTGCGTCCGATCATCCCCGAAGAATCCAATATTACAATGATTGACTTGAAAAAGGAGATATTTAATATACGAAGGCTTAACCAACAACAGATGCGGCCTAATTGGGTGTCGAATTTGCTGTCCCTTCCATTGAATGCCGAGAGACTGCCCTTTGTTCACTCGTGTATGTATGTAAAGAAGCAGTTCGTGGCCAAGAAAATGTTAAGAAGTTCCAACTTTTTATTTTAAGAACTGTAAGAGCAAATGCAAAAGACTGGGGAATTACAATAAGTAAAAATGAAATGACCTGATATCTGTATGTGCAAGTGCAATGTTAGATTTCGATTATCTGTTCCTTATGAAAAAAAGTGATCCAGGATTATCCAGGAGAAAAATGATTACCCCAGGATCTCATGAAATGTCACAGATCCAGTTTTAATTTATTTATTAAAACTGAAAATTTATTAGGAAACAGTTCATGTCAAACAAAAAGTAAATTATATATTACTATTAAAATGTTAGTGTTTGAACAACTTTCTTTCTGAATTTGTTCTTATTATATAGTCACCATAACATACAGAAAATGGTCACCTGAATATAACCAGTGTGAATAAATTAGATCAAAGAAAAATACAGTAAAAATGATAGAAATATGTACTATTATTGCTCTTTGACATCTTCCTACTTTTTATAGTGATTTATCATTTTATTTATGAGTTTATTTTGGAAAGAATTACCAATACTCCTCAGTTCAAAATTACGAGGTTCGTCCCAAAATAGCCCTAATGTTGCTTCAAAACGGGACGTTTATATAACTAAACTAAACTAAACCCACCTTTCTAGAGCCTTTTGTGTCGCTTTCAAGTTTTAGAAGGTCGTTGATTGAAGTTCAGAAAATCTGGTATCTTAAATAAAGCTTATTCTGAGGGACATGTGCCAATAAGAATCGAAAAAAAAGGGGGGGGGGGATAAAAAATTTCAAAACAAAAACGGATTGTTCAACCAACGTTTTTGAAATATGGGAATCGAAAAGTATGTTCGTTACAAGCACTGAACTAAATTTCTGTTTTGACTACAACTCCGTAAACTTCCTGAAATGAAGCAACACCCGGGGAAAAGGAATGATAAATAACTTTCCTTTAATTCAATTATCTGCTTTAAGCTATTTTCTCTTTTACAGAATGCATATATGCATAATCGCTACAGCAGTTAAAAGGTCGATGGGTATGTATTCAGACCGATTTGATTTATTTCTAAATAAAATTACAATTACACCCTCAAGGAACGCTTTTGAGAATTTTTTTAGGTACTTTGCTGAATGAAACAAAATTAGGCGGAAATAAAAAACCGAATTAGGATTAAGTTTCTTAAATAGTTTTAATCGCGAGATAAAGAAAATTATAAACAAATTTTTTAAAAATATTTCCAATTGTATTTTATTTTAAATTACGAAACATATTCACCAACAAAGCATCATTGTGTAGGTTCATATGGACTCAAATATTGTGTTCTTTCAAGGGCATTTATTTTGTTTAAATTTTTCAAGCAGATCCTCAACCTTTCTCGTTACAAGTGAGGGTCACATTCGGCTTTATAATCTATGTTATATAAAATAATAACAGTAGTTAGGACGGCAAAATTATTTATTGAAGGTGATTAGTCGAAAAATATTTCAAGTAACAAAATAAACTATTTCATATTACAAATGATATCAAAGGTGTTTATAATAATAGAATGATAATCACGGGGACAAAGTAACTATTACAAATGTTATATATTTATAGTTAAAAATCTTATTTATCATTATGCAGAATTCTTAGAAAGAATTAAAATTAATCTTGAGGAAGATAAAAAAATTTAAGCCATAAATTTTAGTCATAAAAAAAAGATTTTTTTAAATATATTTTTTCCTCCTAAAACTTTGATATCAGATTTATAAAACTGTTCTACGTAAATGAGTGTTAAAATCTTTAAACCAGTCTAGTCTTTTATGCATTGCTTCACAGTCAGAATTTAAACCTGTATTCTTTTTTATAAACATTGCGTGATAAAATTAATTATATGTATTCCATTATTAGCAGGGTCATTTACTGAATACTACAGAATTAAAATGTAGCAGATCTATCTAATTCGTTAAGTTTTAAATTTTTTCCTCAGATTTCTTGCTTTTTTTTTTATTTCTTGCTTTTTTTAGATGTACACTTTGTCTTTAGATGTACAGTTTGTGTTATAAAGACATTGTGTCATATTTAAATCTTTATGAATTTTAATTCATGAAATTTGAAATATATTTTACAAATAAATTAACTCTTACTATTTTTTTAAAAAAATGACAAAGTTTTCTTCGCTAATTTTATTGAGGAAACAACAGTTTCTCTCTCTCTGTTTGAAGTCAAATACTTGACAGTTAATCAATAAAATTTTAGAATTAAACAATATGCAATCCACAACTTTACATACGAAAAAGACATTCAAAAGTGAGAAAAAAAACCCCATCATATAAGCATGCTTTCAAAATATATACATGTAAATATAAGCTTGATTTCAAAATATATAATATAAGTATAAACATGCTTTCAGAATATATAATTTAGGTATAAGCATGCTTTCAAAATATAAAATATGAGTATAAGCATGCTTTCAAAATATAAAATATAAGTATAAGCATGCTTTCAGAATATATAATTTAGGTATAAGCATGCTTTTAAAATATATAATATAAGTATAAACATGCTTTCAAACGAGTTCTAGTATTCATTTCTGGTATCGGGCGCTGTGTTGATTTCTTCTAATGATTTTTCCTTATTAGAGCAGAAAAGCACATTAAACGCATTCTAAAAGAGGAAAACCATATTTCTTCAGCACGTTGCAAGAGAGAATTAAGCGTATCTCTTAACCACATTAAATTTTCCCCAGCTAAGAATTTATAGGCAAGAGAAATATCACGGACACACTTAAATGCTCTCTGCAAGGCTAAACAAACCTCGAAATTGACCAAATGAAATACTTTCCTTGGTCAAATGGAACGTGATAAATTAACAGTTCTATATAAAGTTGCCTCTTAGGGAGATTTTTTTTTTAAAATGAGCTTCGCTGTCTAAATTCTTGCTTTGGAGAAGAAAGAAGAAAAGATCCAGCCATGTATGACAAAAGATCAAAAGAGGAATGAGCTCGGCGTCATAAGTTTATTGAATAACAATACAGTGCAGATTTCGCTTGGACGATGGTGTTCGCATTTTTTAACAAAAAGTTAAAAAGAAAAAAAAAGAAATGGTCTTCTGCACATAAAATGATAGCGAAACGCATTCTTGTTATAAATTTGAAATATTTAAACCGTTTATAATTAATAAGGGTTTCACGTTTTAAGTATAAGATTAATATGTGAAGAATTTAGTTCACATAATCTGTAGTATTTGCTTAATAACGACATTATCTTTCCCTCTATGACTGCTAGAATAATTCAGAATTATTAACGACGTATTATTAACTATAGAAAAATTCTTTAATAATGTTATAAACAGTCATATGGACGATTTTAAATCAACCTTCGTTTGCAGTTTACCAAAGTTGAAAAGAAAAGAATTAAATAGCAAATTAGTTTTAAAAAACTAAAATATGAAACTCGGTAATATAGGTAACGATTTTATTCATTGGATTAATAACCTGATTGAAGCTTCTGTTCAGTTTACTACAGGACAACAGTTTTCAGCTACTGTACTACAGTTTACAGTAAAGAAGCTAAATATAGAAGGAAAACATAGTAATACTTTTTTTTCTTTCACATATTAGGAAACACACGCGGTAATTCAAAATTCCACACCACATTAATATGTATAGCTTTCGCTCTACGAACACATTTAACTTGTCCCAGGCACTCTTCAGTAGAATTTAGACTTTTACTTCAAATTCTAGTTATCAGCTTTTTAGAATATCATTAAACTAAGGAGATCCCATCAGCTGATGAAAAGGAGCATATGAAATGCTTGAAATAAAAAATTATGTAAATGATAGCAAATAACAAATCAAATTCTTTTGCAATAAACAAATTCTTTTGCAATTTACTAATATATGCTAATTTTTAGAGGAAAAAACTGATTTTTCTCTATGCTGCTTCATAAAAATTGCTCATATCTACTCCATTCGAATATAAGCTGGCATTTTACACCATTTTTACATGGGATTTTTAAAAATATGCAGAATTCAAATGAAAATTATTGATATCACTGTGTTTTTATATACTATGAAAATCATCAAAAAATATAATAAAGCAGTACACAGTATACAATATAGCACAGAAGTAAGTCTAAGTTCTGCGAATAACACACACACACACACACACACACACACACACACACACACACACACACATATATATATATATATATACACACACGAAGATATAGATATAAATAATTAGATAGGCAGATAGATAGTTTCTCTTCTCACGAAGCTTGTAGTTGTAGTAAAGCAGGTTTTCTATCAGAATCTTCCTTTAATCTCACTTCCACTTTTTAGCATAATACTTTGTCAGGATATAATTAAAAAATAACCTTTAAGTTACCGCATAACTTATTCATAGTTTTTAGACGTGGTTATTAATCAAAATGCGTGAACTAATAATAAAAGTAGTTATTTAGAAGAAATACTTTATACCATTGTAATAAGAATATTTTACGAAAATTTTCTTCAAACTTTCATGATATTCATTAAAAAGGGTTTTATAAAACTTAACGTATTGCAAATAAGTGGTTGGTATGGCATTCAGAATATTAATAAGGTGGTAGCAATTAAAAAAATTAATATAATACAAACAAATATATTATAAAGAAAAATATCTGTGGAAAAAAAGGAAAATATTACTAGTTCCCCCTTCAACCTGCGCTTATTTTTTATCTAACCAAAAGTTTTTGTCTTTTCGAAATAAGTATAAATTACACTCAGGAGTTCAAAAAATGGAAATTTTTTGAGATAATGTTGAAAGTTAATGTTTACGATATGAAATTAATACAAATTGCTTAAATTGCATTCACTGGCAAATACCAATGCATTTTTTTTTTCGCCTCTGAGTTGGGACGTTACAAAATTTGAGTGACAGAATTATTACAAAGCAGATTTAAAAGTCATTGTTAGCATTCAGAACTGAAATGAAATTAATTTCCAAAAGTATAAGGAATTTATACTTATCGCAAAAATTTGCACATTCTTCTGAAATATAATTAGTGGTATCTGAGTCGTTATACAATGTGTTTGACCCTTGACCCAAGTTATTTTACCTAAAACAATAACGCCAGAAAAAAAATAGAACAATAAATCAAATTAATGAAAACTGATAACATGCTTGTGGGAGATGAAAGTGGATAGAACAATAAACTAAATTAATGAAAACTGATAAAATGGATGTTGTAAATGGAAGTGACCTCTTGATTGAAAAGGAAGCTTTGGAAATGTTGGTTCCTTTTGGATTCTTCATTGACCATTCTTGTCGAAAGTGAGTGCAAAAATACGATAATTTGTTTCTTCGATGGTCACTTTGGAAGACATTTGATATGGCATTGAGTCGAAGGTTTTGTGGCTTCAAAGGACGCGGCAAATACTTTTCTGTTTAATAAAGAACCGTATCCTTTCTTCCTTGGTAGCGTGGCATTTGATTTCCTACGTCTAGTTGCACTCCACGGTAAGGTTCACCAAGTCAAGAAGGAATCAAATGCGCTCTAACGTTGCTGGTTCAAAAGAAGGTGGGACTGACCTACTTTAAGGATCTTTATAAGACTTTGTACGAACTAATTTTTCGTCTTAGAGCAAGTGCCGGTTCATTCATCAAGTCCAGATTGGCTTGGAGGCATTCCGTATCGTTTTCGGATTTATTTTTCAGAAAAAGTAAGTCGTACTTTCGCTTATGAGATATGAAGGAGAGATTGTTGGGCTATATATGTATGAAAAGAAATCGTTTCAAATGGAAAACGTTTGAATGTATTACTAATTGACTTCGGCATTTTTTGCTTTTATTGACTGGAAAATAGTTTAATGCATTCTCTGAAATGTAATTATAATCTTAAAATTTTTCATATTATGTAGACGGTTAAAGCAGACCTCATTCAATAAAGCAATGAAAAAATTATTATATCTCATTTTTATATTTTTTAAATGGGCAATTTCAATATTTTCTCATTTATCACAATATGTTTTAAAAAAGGATTTTAAATAAAAATAAAATTAAATGTTAAATAAATATAAATTTTAATTAAATTAAAATTAAAATTTAATTTAATTTTAAATAAATATAAATTTTAATTAAATTAAAATTAAAATTTAATTTAATTTTAAATAAATATAAATTTTAATTAAATTAAAATTTAAATTAAATTAAATTTAATTTCAAATAAATATAAATAGTTTGGAATGAACATTCTATTAATTTTTCAAAAAATAAAATCGAACAAATGCTAGAAAAGAATAAGAGCTTCCCTTGTATATATATATGTATGTAATACAGGCAATTTTCTTTAAAACACATACTGAGTATTTTTAATTGAATGGATACTTTTATTGAACGATTCTATCTTTTTCCCAGAATTTAAGAGTAATATTTTATGCTTAGTAATTTTTTCTTAAATTCGCGATAAAATATTTAAAATATACAATTTTGCTGTTTTAATATGTGATTCTTTATAAATCATTAAATGAAAATGGAAGCTCATATATTAAAAGACTAGTTATTGTAAAGTTAATATGTTATTAAAAATGAACCCATAAAGTTCATTTACAAAGCATTTGCTTTACAAAGTATATTCAAATATTTTATATTTATTAAAATTTATTATATATATAAACAAGCGATTATAATAATCTAAAAATAGGAGTGATAGCTTTATTAATTTTAAATACACATCGATTTCAGTTCAAAGAATAAGAATAATTTTTATTAATGATTTAACGATGTGTGATTGATAGTTGCTGATTCTATTAAAAGCATTTTAAAACTATTATACCGAATTAAAGGGAATAATAGAGCAATTTCACGACTTAGCAATAAGTATACATCCTATATTCTAGCCAAATAGTTTAATCTAAATATCTCTAATTTAAGTAGTGAAACTTTTTTTACAAGTCATTGTTAATGCTAACGCTATTTCTATTTGCCAACGGTTGATTTTACAAATTGTTTTCATGGTACTTTTGAATTTATTGAAGAAAGATTTCAATAATGCTATTAATCGTCTTTTTTAAGCATTCATTCTTTAAAACTTGGTTTTTTATACTAAGCATTCAATTTATTTTATAAAAATGACTGTACTGATCATTCTATATTAATTTCAAACTATTCTAATCCCTTTAGAATTATTTAAAAAACATAGCGTCCGCCTAAAAATGTAACATTTTTTAAAAGAATTTAATTTTTTTCCCTTTTTAAAAACTGCATTACCATTTCAACTGTAAATAATCCTCATATTCAAGAAAACACTTCATATAAAAACCAAACTAGTCACTTGCGATAAAACATGCTGTCATGTATAACGAAGGTAAATGAAGAATACGACATTAATTTCACTTAATTTATGTAAATCACGTTATGTTCGTATTAGAAGAAAATCTGTTTTTTTTTTTTCACTCTGAATAACTATTTAAAAAACGTGATTAAAAAAATGTAAAAAAAAAAAAAACTGAAGAAAAAGTTTTATGTAATTTTTAATCATGATTATTCAAATCAATTATTTCAACCATCCAAAATTAAAAATATAATTATATTATTTTGATAAAGTTTTATATTGTTATGTTTGATTGAGTTTTATGTTATTACATATTTTGAGAGGCTTTCACTTTACTTACTGCAATGTTTCCTTAATTCCATTAATAAAATTAAAAAAATATCCAAATCTCATGTTGAAATCTTGAATCTTTTTTTTAACTATGAGTGATATATATATTATATCCATTAAAATATTGTGTTAGAAATTTTTAGATATGTTAAAAAAAATTTTGGATTTTTACGTTGCTATCAAATTGTTGTACAAAATCTTTGCGTTACTTGGTATTTCTTTAGTCCACTCATTAAAATCTGTGTCTTTTATCAATAAATACACCTACAGTCAAGAAACTCATAAATATCCTAGATAATTTGTTAGTATGTTTTTAAAAAAATGGATTAAGGAGAAAGTAAGCGTAGCTAATTGTATAAAAGATTTCAATGAGCTTTATTGCATAGATTTATTTAGCTGTGATAACGAATTATGTGAGAAACAGTTTGAAATTCAGGTCAATGAAATACAATATCCGTTTTTATTAATATTCTTGCTCAAAACAATATTTAAAAATTGCCTAACGGATATGATTTTTCCATTTTTTATTTCTTAAAGATTTTAGTTCAATATTCCTCTTTGAAATAAAAATGCTCTTCAAAGTACATTTAACGTAGCATCTTTAAAAGATAAAAGTCATTGAAAAAAGTTTTTATGAAAATAATTGTATAATCATAACATTATTTTAAAGATTTAAAATTTTTATGATATACATTTCACTTCATTCAGCAAAATAAAAAGTTTCAAATAATTTATTTTGAAAAAAAATCAGAATTGTTTATGAATTATTATTTTGAATTCTTGAAGGTTTCGTTTATAAAAGATTTTATAATTGTTTAAAATACCATAATTTTACATTTGCACTTGGCTTGGCAGACAACGTCAGGCTTTTGCAATTGCGAATATTTAATATAAAAATATTTTAAAATCATTAGTATACAATATCGAAATATTCTAAGATTAGTCTAAACTAATGGAATATTTGTTTATATGTTTGGAATAAACAGTTCTTTACCATAATAGTGCAATAAATCCCTCCTTTATCAGTCATAAAAGATATTTATCATTATCTTTATATCATTTCACCTATTACCAGCGAATCTATCTCATATGTCTAAAGTATAAGAGGATTATATTATTAAAAAAATTTCAACTTCAGAAGTAGAACACTATTTTTTTCTTATATCATTCATAGGCAACTTTAGTTTAAATATACTTAAGAATTATCTTCTTACAAATATGGATTTTGTTTTCAAATCAATATTCAAATGATGAACTTGAAAGTGAATTCTTAAGGCTTAACTGATAAAAGAATAATGATCCTTAAGAATATTTTGTCGTTACTTACATACTCGTTCTAAGATATTAATCTGTGAGGGAATTCATTAAAATCCACTAATATCCTTATTCAGTTAAAAAAAATGCATCTGAATTTTGATCCTTTGGTGTTTAACATAAAGATGTGGATTATTCAAAATTTCTCCGATTCAGATGTAGAAAATTCCATCACTGTTTCCTGAACATTTGCAATATCGAATTGCTCGTATCATAAATAACTCGCATAACTGAAGTGAACCGTAGCAAGTTGACAATGTGGAACGTTTGGTCTCGCTTTGTGTTAAGGTCGAGTTTTTTTTATTTATTTTTTTATTTTTTACAGCAGTCACGCTCTTTTGTTGTATAACCAAAAGAAACTATTTCTTTTGTGAAGTGACTCCTCTGTATAATAGGTTTACGGAAATGTTTTTTAGAAAAGATAAACTTTTTTTTAAAAATATTTTTGTGTAGTGATTAACCGAAAAATCTTTTATACACATGCTATATCACAGATTTACTGTTGCGCATTTGGAATGTCAACTTTTATCCAAGTATATAATTAATTGCACTTATTAAGCAATGGCTAGCATGATTTATAAGGTCTTGAGTAAGGAATTTTTATTTGAACTTCTTTAAATTGTTTACCTGCTTGATTTTTTTTTATTTAATGACCTTCTTTAGAAAATTCTTCGCTTTTTGAAATTTACATTTTATTCGGATCTTGAATAAGAAACAAATAAATAATATCGTGAGAGCTAATTTAAATCAATATAAAGGACTCTTTTTTGGATACATTAAATAGAATAGATTCATTGAATTGCTATATTTTTTCTTTAAAGTATATCTCTCGCATTAATTGAAATTAAGTGTTTTTACAATTGAAAATAAGTAATTAAGAAAATGTAAAGATATTTTTTCCCATTCCGAAAGGATTCCTAAACACAAACATTAACTAACCTTTAAATAAAGATTAAGGTCATTGTCTGATAAGGTAATTAAGAAACAAGGTACTTTCATTCAGCAAATGCTTCTTTTACGTGCATTGCTGTAGACTTACTTAATGTGACATTCACACTTTTCCTTATTACGTTAATTCTTTATGCATGCAAAACATCACTATTGAATTATTTCTTGGCTTCTAGTAGATATTTTAAAAATATTTCATAAAAAACATTTAAGTTATTTTTATTTTGTAATCATTGCGTATGGTCATTCTAGCTATGATCATTACTATGAATTCAGTAATAGGAATAAAAAAGTTATTGATATGGATTACAAGTAGAACAAAATATAAATTTTTACTAAGAATAAAAAAATCGCAGAAATTTTAAACATATTGATTTAGCAATCTACAGTCTAAATGTTTCTTGTTAAATATTTCTTGTTAAGAAATGATTGAAAGCACGTGTTAATATACTAATTTAACAATTTTTAATCTAAACAAAATGTGCCAAATATTAACAAATAAAAAGATAAAACTGGGATCAGTTGACCGATATTTTATATTGCATGAAAGAATCTTTTCATCCTGAAAACTACACTACATTTTCATTTTAACACTTTATGCATGCTCAGTTTAACCTTTTTATGGGCATTGGGACCTGCAGTAAATTATGCTATCATATGACCCTACATGACCTGCGATAAATAATACTATCATATATTGACCTAGCTATTGCATCGTTGTGAACAATAATTTCCACAAACTGCAAGGAAGTGAATCAATGTTCCTAATCAAGGAAGGTTTTACTGTAATAAAGTAGATGAGCAATAAGGCTGTTACTTTGTTGACTACTGTACATAACCCAGAAATTATGACATCTGTAAAGCAGACTAAAAAGGATGGTCCTAAAAGAGAAGTATCTTGCCCAAAATCTGTCACTATATGCAACGATATCATGGGAAGATTGATCGCTTCGATCAAAGGAAAGAAAGGTACCAAATAGAAAGAAGATCTGAAGAATGGTGACAACGTATCTTTTACTTTCTTATTTACTTTTACACCGTAAATAGTTTTATATTGTGTTGAATAAGCAAAAGAAGCAGAAGTTTAGACCAGCTAACATTCCGTATAGTATTAGATCATCAGCTAATAGATGGATAAGTAAAAGGAAGGATCTTTAAGTAAAAGGAAAGACTATCCCAATCAATAAAAAATGCGCGGTTCTGGATAATGTGTGCTTAAGTGGGGAATCATATATTAAAGATGGTTTAGAATTATAGATGATATAGGAAATATAGCACAAATGCCCAAGAAAACAGGGACCGCTGCATGTCTGCATAAGATGAAGCACCCATGTGCATTTGCAACATACTTCTCATCTTTCCACGGCAAATAATCACCATTAAATTGAATTCTGATGGTAACCGTAACCTTTCTATGGAACCGTAAAATTTAAACCGTCAACCCCTAAAATTTAAATTTAAAGATAAAATTTGAATAAATAAAAATATATTTTCTTAAGTGCTATTGTTTAAATGATAATAAGACACAAAAAATGGGAAGGAATTTAAAAGAAAAAGAAATGTCCCAGGAAACGTTTAAAATAGTAAAATACAAGAAAAGAGAGTTCCAAGTTATGGGAACAATATGCATACTTATTCAGAGAGCGATGAACCCCATTTGTGTCACCTCTTAATTGCTCATTTTCACCCATGTTTACTATTCCTGACAAGAATCTTCCTTTACAGAAAGCAATGAATTCTGCCAAAAGAAGAGAAATCCAGGTCTTCACATTTTTATCATTAGTTATTTTACGGGTCCATAGGAAAGGTGAAACCAGTAAGCGACATCACCCTGGCTCGAGTACCAGTTTGGCTAGTATATAAATCCACTACCTACTGACACCATATCTTTCATTTTTGAAATATTAAAGGGATGAGAAAAATATCGTATCAGTAAAATAATGAAATATTATGCACTTGTAAAACGAATCAAAAATTTAGAAATATTTGCTTCATTTTTTAATAGAGCAACCATCTTGTGAGAAACACATTTATTCTTCAATTGGATTCAAAAAGATCGATTTACTATTCAAATAGATTTGTTCTTTAAGTATTTAGATTTGTTTTTGAAATAGATAGATTTATTTTTCATATAGATAAATCTGATCTTGAGATCGACACATTTATTCTTCAACTGATTTTGTCTTCAGATATATCATTAGACAAAGTTACAAATGAGTATTATCATCTTATTTATTTTATTACTTTTATCTTAATATCCGAATAACTAAGATGTGCAGCAGAATAGTTTGAAGTTGATTATTTAAAATAAGCTTATTTAAAATAAGTAAGATTATTTCGCTTAGTATTGTCACAGGTAAAATCTTTGAAATTTATTTCAGATATATAATTTTAAGTGATCAATCAACAAGTATTTATTTTTTGAAAATTTATGTATTAGACTGAAAAAAAAATTTAATGCTCCGATTTCTTTTCTTAGAAAAAACAAGTATTCTTCGAAAACTTTCAAATATTTTTTGCAAGTCTATACGTAGAGTTAGGAAAATATAATTTATACGCTAAACAGATATGCATTTTCTTCTGTTTCTATTAACGCACATGGAATAATATCTTTCTTTGATTGACGGAAACTGTGAATTATAAAAATTTTGCAAAAAAAAAAAAATCAAACCTTTCCTTTGTAGTAAAGATAATTTCTTTTTTCTTTGCAGTGTGTGCTTAATGTTTTACGAATACCTTATTTTATGATATCCAGAATCAATTAAATTTTCAGCATGACTTATATCGTTTCACTGCAGTATAAAAATCCACCAAGTATATCCATCTTACTTTTGGAATACTATCGAAACATGCAAGGCATGAAATTAATTCCGTGATGCCAGTAGTTTTCTCTTTATAGAATACTCATTTTGACAGTAATGCTGATCGTATAGTATTGAAAAATCTAATACAATTTATATTTTGTTTGATAATTGAATAATATATAGCACAAAATTAAGAATTTTGTTGTCAAAGCATCACATTGCTAAGTAATAGTGTTCGTAATATATGATACTGCAAATTGCTTTTTCCTTTCTATTTATGGTTCGATAGTTGTCTATCGTATTTATGACTGAGAAACGAATATAAGTTGAGATTTTATAAATTCGTTTTTAAAGGAATTCAGACGCATTTCTTAGGAAAATTCGTGAGATTTTTATTTTTAAAAAATAGGTGCTCACAAGATTTGTAAGAAATTTCTGAGGTCTGATCTAAAAGTTGCAGCTCTTTTAATATTGAAACTTTCACAAAGCATTTAAAACTGATTCTTCAAAGTTTTAAAAAATGATAAGTTTTACCTTTATATTTTTCACTCGCAAACACAATTTAATCATGAGACTTGTTGTATTTTACCAGAACGAGGTTTCCTTTGATTTTTGCAATTGTTTTGAAAGCTTAATTCACTTTATAATAAATTTTAAGTGAGTTTTAGTTATTTTTTTTTCTTTTGACATATGCAGTATTAAACCTCGAAATAATTTTACGAGCTTTTGAATATGCGCTATTAGTTTTATGTATATATTATTATACTGCTACACTTTTGGAAAGTCTGTTTATTTTTTTCGGAAGTTTTTAATTTTTAGCCTTTTCTTGTAATTGATTATTGGAATATGGCTGATCATGGAATCTTTTATTTAATTCCATCAATTGCAACTCAACATAAATTGAAAAATAAGGCAGATATTTTTCAGTTTCTGTTTTGTTTTTCACTTTATTTATGATGCTTGAAACTGATTTAGTAAATATCACAATTTTAAGCTATTATCATGTCATATTCATAAAATATGAAGGGGGCATAAAAGTATTGTTAACGCTTATATTTTGTTCGTATATGCTCATATTTTGAGATTCTGGCTATTGAATGCTTGTAATTTTTTAACTCCACATAAATAAGAACTTTTATACATATAGAGCTCTCTGTATAAGTATGACAACATAACGTAGTAAGACATTTTTTTATATATATTCTTATGAATTTTGCTTTGAAATAAAAAATTATGAACAAAAATGCTTTAAAATTCAAATAATGTGGGATTAAGAAAAAAACAGATGGTAATCGAATTTCTCAGATCTTGTTTGTTTCTTCAGATCTTGTTTAGGTCTTCCTAATTTAATTTATTCATTTATATTTTTTCTCGATTTACACTCATAGTTTATTTTTTTCTTAACAAATATTTTATAGTAATGATAAAGAGAATAATAACAAAATGTCTTTAATTAATTTATATTATTTATATATTTTTGATACATTGTAAAATGTGCATTTGTTTTCAATAATACATATACGTTTATATGGAATCAAGGAATAATAATTTTATATTCTAGTTTATGGAACATAACTTTTAAAAAAATGTAAATACTGAACTGCATTAACGCTGTAAATTTGTAATATTGATTCACTAACAATTCATGGAATGTTTTCAATTATATGATATTATTTCACAGCCAAATGATTTTATGTTGAACAGTTCGTCAAAATCTGGGTTATCCGAACTAAAAATCAACACATATAATCCTTTTCGAATTTCAAACAAAAAATAACACCAAACAATTTCTTTCTACTCGGACGTCTATGGTATTATATTTAACTGAAACTTAAATAAAATGCTTCAATATTGTATTTAATTGAAACTTAAATAAAATGATGCCATATTGTATTTAATTGAAACTTAAATAAAATGGACAAACGAAAATCTATCTATATAAGCGATTTGAGTTTCATGTATTAATGACTTCATATTTGTATGATTTATCTAACTTGGGTTACCTGACTCAAATTCCGAACATTAACCAAACCTGGACCTTTTCGAATTTCAAATAAAAAGCGGGTGTTCCCGTGTCTTACTACTGGGCGGGTCATGGTATGGCATTTAAGAGACACCTAATTGTGGCAATGTGAAAGTTTTTTAGAAATGAGAACAGGTTAACTTAGACAGGTTTGTTTTGGAGTAAAAGCGATGAAGCTTTCGACTGACCCGTAATGTGAATTTCCTCTTCCGGGGATAGTCTGGAGCCGGTTTCAGGGTTAACACTGACTGGTTTCTCCGAAGAATCAGTAGAAAGTAGCTCGAGGAAAGATAGAATGACGGGGAGAAAGTTAAAGCTCTAGTAACTTTCATTGTAAAAAAAAAAAAAAAAAAAAAAAAAAAAATTCCAATTAGATTTTTGTCGCATTTTTTATTGTTTGCTCTTGATTTTGCCGCTCGGTTCAAGTATTGATAATTACAAAAATAAAATAAAAAAGCTAACCGTAATCTCGTTTTCAAATGTACTTTAAAAATGAGATTACGGTGAGCACATTCTTATCTATTGACACAGAAAAACCAACCTGAAGGAAGTGTCATTATTCAAATATTTAATATCTTTTTAAATGCGGAAAAGTTATTTTTAAGAAAATGAATCAAGTGTCTTTCCAATGGAAAAAAGCTTTGGAATTTAATCAGAGCTACTCAGATGGAACAAATTTTATTAAAAAACTGGAGTTGATATTTGTCATAGAAATGAGTTTTTTTGTACATTTTAATTGACATATATTATTGACGAATATTAAATTGACGTATAATTTTTTGTAATGTAATTGAAAACAAGATAGGTTTTTCATGTCGTGCTTCGGCCGATACTAGTGAGAGAATAATATTCTTCTTACCATATTAAATAAGAAACTAAATAAAATTCTGAATTTTCTTCAATTGATATTTTAAATTTATGAATTGAATTAAATCATGGCCGATAAAGGTATTGAATTACATTATTGAAATGTGAAATTCACAGAAAAAATCAACAAGTACAGTTTTGAACTTCGATTTATTATTAAATAATTCATCAGTCAGATTATTCATAATCATTAATGCTAAAGTATCCATTTAATTGCTGATCTTGTCTCATCAATTATAGCAAAAATATAATAACAAATATGACTTTCAAATAAAATATATTAAATAATGCAATTTCTCCTTTTAACAATAATCATAATGAGTTACCCTCTCCAGCTTTGGATTCCAGGGAAGTCGAATGATTCGGGCACCGAGAATAGTATTATTTCATGCTTTATGGTAATAGCCCCCATTAGGAACAGAATATGCACTAGCCATTGTTTTATGTTTTATGGTGGATGCATAATAGCCCCCATTAGGAACTGAATATGCACTAACCATTATTTTATGCTTTGTGATCAATGCATAATAGTTCCCATTAGGGAACAGAATATGCGCTAATCATATTATTACCACCAGAGAAGCGAGAACCGCATTATTTATATGGCATTTTCTCATATCTAAAGTTCTTCGTAATAGGGAACATCCTAACAATAAGAAAATTGGAATTTATATATAAGATTATTTTCACAAAATCCGGAGTTTAGGACAGAAGATGGAAGCTTTTCATATTCAACAGAAAGAAGCATAACAAAATACAGCAGCAATACAAAAGAAGAATAAATGTCTTCCTTATATTTTTAATAACAAAGATTTGCTTAAGAGTATGAAAATTTAAAATACGACCGAATTTCATTCGATGAATAATCCTAATAATAATCAATAATTTCAGGCAACTTTTGAAACAGGATTTGGAAACTTCACGATTTTTCCAAAAAATAAATTGGATATACATATTGTATATAGATACATGTATATGCATTAGATATACATACTGATGTTATGAGATTTTCATTTAATACATTAGTTCGGTCTTTGTATATTGTATAGCATTTTGTTATTTAGAAATACTTATCCTTAATTTAAAGTTTTTATTATTATATAGTTATTAGTTATAGTTATTAGTGCTGTTCTCTTAAAGATTGCGTCTTGCTATAAATGTAGAAGTTTCATTGATCATTTCTGATGAATTGATCATTCATAATTTCTGATGAATTGATCATTCATCATTTCTGATGAAATGATAGAACCGTATCAATTCATCAGAAATGTATCTTTTATAACATATTTTTTCATGTCCTTCATCTTTTTTACAAATACTAGTTCGAAATCCGACTTTGAAATGTAAAACAATGCATCTTGGATTAAAGAATGCCACGATTACGTAATTTAAGGAATAATGTAAGCGCTCTTATTACTCTATCTAAGACTCACAGTTGGGAGTATAACAGACAATGGTGAACATAAAGTCCTTCAAGAAATATGTAGGGCACAGTTAGTTGCTTTTATTTTACTGAAAGACCTTGATTGCATTTCTCACCTTGTTACTTGCGGATTCTGTTATGTTCTAACAATCTGAGGTTAATAACTTAGAAACAACAACGTCGATGTATTGCGGTGATTAGTAAATGGAAAAAGGGCGGTAAGCTAGACATGATATCATGATTGGAAATGCAGTGCATTTAAGGAATGCAAATTATTCCCCTTTGGGAGGACACAATGTTTCTGTTTTTGGCTTATTTGCGTTGCTCTGGGACAATAGTCGTGAACTAGATATCCTTGTTCGTCAGGAACAAACACGTGAAATTAAATGTCACGAGCCTGAAGGACTTAGTGTTCGCGTAGAAGATCATTGGTTTTACGTGGGACTTGGAGTACAAGGTCTAGATTTTCAACAATTCCAAGATCACGCCCTGTGGGAACTGAGCGTTAATACCAAGGTCGTGATTGACGCTCAAAGACATGATGAATAAAAATGAATAATTTATTAATAAAAATGAATAAAAGGCAATAATCTATTACATTAATTAATAAAAATTGAAAAGGTTTTATTCAAATGATTGTGAGTTTAATTCAGCACAGTGGACAATAAAAATGATAGATACAAACGTTTTTGAGTTCATTGAATTTTCCAACAAGGATTTTTATTTTAAAGTAATGACAGATAGGTTTAAAGATAATATGGAAATAAAACGTTGTTTTAAGTTGTTTTAATTGTTTTTCAAATTTTAAAAACATTATTAAAGAATATCTACTTAGAAAGATAAGTTGGAGATTTTAAAGCAAAATCTTTTTGTAAATAACTAAATCCATTTTGTATTATTGTCAACACTGCAAAAATGGTTAAAAAATGGATTAAAGTTTCTATTAAGAGGATTAATTGTCACAAAAGCGCTTAAATTACCAATATTATTTATTATCTACACTCAAGAAGTTAAAGAGAAAGTTGCATATAAATTAATAGGATTTTAAACAACGTGCATTTCACCTCCTTTTTTTTTTAATTGTCTATATTTTTATGAATTGCATAAGTGTACATTGAATTTTTTCAACCATTTAACCAGATTATTTTATCCAAAATACGTTTAAACAATACGAATTTACAATAAAATTGTGAAGTATTTTGTAAGAAAGACAGGCATAAAATTGAAAGCCAAGTTTAATTTTCATCCGAAAACTTCAATTTAGCCAATAAATCTTAAAAGTCCTTCCTTATATTTGTACCTGAATATAGTTGATATATTTTACTATATCCATATAAAGATTTCTGAGGAGACAACGAAATGAAAAATTTTATGAATATCATTTTTATGCGTCAAACATAAAGAAATCATTCGCTTTTGTTTTCAAATTATTTTGAGATGATCCCTTAAAAGAAGTATTAAAAATTGTTCAGAACGTTTTATTTCCTTGATAGGAGCTTTTGAAGAGCGCTAGAGCTTATTAGGAGAACGTTTTATCTCCTTAATACTACTTTTCAAGAAAGGAAATCTTTCATATTCTCTTTCAATCTCCGCATTCTTTCTTTGAAGTCAACACATGCTTTAATTATTATCTTTTTAACATCAAACAACAGTGAATCATGTGACATATTTTAAAATCGAAGATCATTTGAAAGTCAGATTTACACCTTTAAAAGGCAAAATTGGATTCAATGCTGATTTATGGCTTGGATTCAAGCCAAGAGTTTGTTGCGAAGCATAGCAAAGACAGGTAGGTTGGGTAAAAAAGTTCTTTCGATATGCATATCAGTTGTCATGAACTGTTAACTGGCATAATGAAACCCAGACAAAACGTGGGAGATTTGTATTTATGTATATTTGCATTTATTAATGAAATGGGATGACTTACTTGCCTAGGAATAATTTTAGAACGCCATGTTCTTTTAAAAAGACCGTTTTACTTCATGATGAAATTTTCCTTCACAAATAGTGATCATTTTCAATACATTTTATTAACTTGTGTTTTTTTATTTATTGCTTAATCACATGAAAAGGATTATGTAGCCAAAAGCAGTATTACACCCACCGTTGGGATTTTCCAGTGTAATGAGGTGATTATCTTTATGAGGTCAAATCGCTTGTCTGTACCACTTACCATTACAGGATAATTGTTTTTATTTAATAGTTGTAAACTGCTACTGGCATTCTGTTCATAGTGTGCCGAATACCTAATGAATGATATACTAATTGATTTATTTAGCATTGATGCACGAAAGCTCAGTTATATGCCAGCTATATTTATTTCATATTTATCTTACTAAATAATGAATTTAGTAAGATAAATATGATTTCAGAACAAAATCCAAGAAAGTCGAATACGAATTGTTTTGAACTTTTCTGTGGAAATATAAAGAATAATTTAAAATATTAGCAATTCGATGGTGGCTTTACAATGAGCTTACCATTTAACACTGATATTATACTTATAAACATGATTCGTAATATATATTTTAGGAAAAGACATCTAATTTCAAAAGAATTTCATTTCAGCCCTTTAGGTCAACGAAAGAAAATCTAAGTTAAAATATTTCCTTCTTTCTTATTTTTTGATGCTATTCCTAGGATATTAAAACCAAATAAATGCACCCCAAATTATCAAACGATAGAGTGCAAAAGAAAATATCACATAGAATAGAATAGAATTCTTAAAATGTTATTACATCAAGCACGGCGTGGTATTCTATTGATGCGTTACTAAAATCGACGTGGTATCGCCATGCTTAGTAGCTAAAATATGCTCTGTATTTTAATTTTTGTATGTATAGAGCTAAAAAAACTAACCTCCAGTTCATGTGGCGCTTTGAAAATCAGACAAATGTAATTGCTTTTAAAATGTGCTCAATATCAGAATAGTTTTTCCTTATATTTCTGTTTCAATGAACTCTTAACCAGTGGGGAGGAGTTCGATATTATTTTTATCGTTCTGTTTAGCAGTTCAAGAGAATGAGTTTAAAGTTTGTCTGTTTACTCAGTCTAAACAGAAGGCCTTGAAGAATGGGAAATCGAATCTATGCACCTCAGTTGTCCAACTTTAGAAATTTAGTATCGGAAAATAAAATAAATGCCTCCTCTTTCTTTGGTCAAAGTATTTGGAAAAGAATTCAATTTTCCAGTTTTGTATTCTTTAAGCAATGAAATTTATTACAGTCAAATGTTTATAGATTTTGCTATTTTTTAAGTAACTGATAAACTAAATGATTTTTACAAAGAATAACCTTTAATAAATATGGAGATGAAAATAATTAAATATGTTATTTTATAAATAAACTTGCACTTAGCGAAAACGTATATAAGAAATATTTCTGAAAATAATGGTAATTGTTTGTAATTCGCTTTGAATTTTCTTTTTTTAGTAGTATCTTTCTTCATCTTAAAAGCATCACTCAGTCTATAATTTTTTTAATTTCTAGAAATTGCAAAATATCTCTTAGCGTCTTGATACATTTGAGATTCTAAAAAGTTCAAAATAAGAGTAGAAAATTGCGAATAAGAGTATATATATATATTATTTGCCAGACTTCACATTTTCATTAATTTTTCAAAACTCTTGATTGTCTCAAAAAGAAAAAGAGATATAATAAAAGAAAACGAGAGAAAATAAGAGCAAGTCCAAACGATCCTTTAAACATGATAATGATATTCATCCCTTAAATGTTCCACAGAAATATATATTAAAGTGTAACATACGGCTTGGTTCTTCAATAGTTTATTAATTCGTATTCTACAAGTGGATATTAATAAAAATTCAGTAATTAAAACAAAGCAAATATAATTCATTATACATAATGGGAAAAATTTATACATGTTTTAAATTTTTACGGTTAAAGGATGTTTTTATGATTAAAATTTCTATATTACTCTCAAGCGTCCTTAGAATAAAATCCTTCTTTGACAATGTTGATCTGTTCTGTCTTTTATTTATAGATATAAATAGTAGCAAAGATATTCAAATATTTTTGAATTAGCAGCTGCCTTTGCTAAAGCAAACACACTTTAAAAGTTTTGTCTGGTATCGTTGTTTTGAAATACTTGAGAATTTTGACACTGATGAATGTGAAAAACTTAGATTTAGAAAATGTTTATTCTTTATGGAAGACGAAACTGTTGCATTGACCTGACCACAGATTTCTAATTCTGTCTTGCATATTTTTAACCTGGCTAACCTTTTAATTATTTCTTCATTTTTCCTTTCAGGCCAGAGAATCTCAACTCTTTTGACAGGCTGACCCTGCAAAAATCGATCATGTCAAGATATAGGACAATGTCGTTTTTAATTAGTAAGTAAATGCATGAATTATTCCGAATTTCCCTTTGACCTACGTTTTTATATACAGGCAGTTTATTGCAGTTGTAAGAGCTAGATCAGGTAGATAACCTCGTAAAGCAATAAACTTGTTAAAAAGTTCAAATGTGGCGAAATATTTGGTAATCACGAATTCTAATATCTTTTACAAAGTCGTAGATGCTATTTTGCCTTGCGCATGAATTAAAGTTAAAACATTTTCTAAATATATAGATTGAATATAGCATTTATCTTCATTTTACATTTAGCTGAGACTGTCTAGTCAAGGTCATAATGCGTTAATCACAGTTTAATTTATGCTTATTTTTCTTTTTTTACTTGTTTATGTGATGTTAATTCGATTCACACCTTTGCCTCAAGCATATTTTCATAATAGCGGCTTTAAAAAAAACTCCATTAGTAATGCTATGATATTTGATGAGAAGAATTTTACTTTAAAATGACTTTAGAAACTCTGCGAAATTAAGAATAAAAAATTGTCAGGGCCTTATCAAATACACTGGCTTAACCAATGTATCCTAATTAATAGAAAATTTAAGATATACAAATCTTTTTCAAACTTAATAAGTCTTTATTGCCTTATTCCTTTAGAGTTTCTGCAGAGAATAAAACTTGCAATTTCATGAAAAAAAGTTTTTCATTTCTGTTACATTCCCGTAAATGCATATAAAAACATTTTGTAAATATTTTAGTATTTATTATACAAAAAAATATTCACTTACTTATTTTCAAGTAAAGTATTATTTATTTTTAAGTATTTTATTTAAATAAAAAATTTAATTTAAATGAAAATTTACTTCGAGAAATCATACACTATTTATAATGTTTTGAGTTCAAAAGAAGTATACAATTAAATGAAACGTGAAAACGAAACACCCTCAAAATAAATACAAAGAAACATGTATGAATACGTGCAGAACAAGTTTAAGAAAGCAATTATATATATTTATTAATATTTTTTCGCTTCTTATGGCATTTTCGCATGCAATGTTTTTAGAATAAATAACTACCAGTTTTAAAGTAATATTGAATAAAGCTTATCATATTTATGTGACCTGCTAAAATAATACGGACTTTTAAAATCATGAACTAAAGATTTAATATTCACTTAAAAGCGTCATTCGATTTTTAATGATATTATTCTTTGGATATTCTTATAATATACTGGTTTATTTTATAAGTTCTGAATAATTCATAATTTTATCTCTAACCGCTTTCTTCCTTACATTTAAAGTAGACTCAAAACTAGGTCTTAAATAACGAGCTCCAGGAAGTTGTTGCATGGATAAAGGATGCTTTAATCAGAATCACACAAAAAAATAACTCTTTTCTTCTCAATAGTTCCTTACTGATTAATGTTAAAATAATGGAATTTTGTTTTAACATAATTGTTCAAAATTACTGATGCATCTAAAGTACATAAAAAATTATAAATATGTTTCTTTTTAAATAATTCAAATTACATATTGATCTCTTTTTCTCTTACTCTTTAAATATTTGATTCGCAAATAAAAAGTTTAATATTGCGAAAGCTGTGAAGTACGACATTAAATCAAGCAAATCGAATATCAAGAATAAACAAATAATTGAAAAACAATATCAAAACAGAAAATGAGAGAAGTAATTTAAGTTAGATTTAAAATGCAATTTTTTAACTTTGAAAACGCCAGCATTGTTTTGGAAATTTTAGATAAAAAGGAAAGCTTTCTTAAGCTACTGATGATTAAAACTTAATTAAACAATATTCAATCATTTCTATTTGACGTTAAGAAATTTATTTTTAAATTTTTACTTTTTCTCCCTTCAATTTATTTCAATTTTCTAGGAAAAAAAAAGTTTATTTTTTTTCTCTGTGACTCATTTACTTAATTTAAATGGTAAAATTCCAAACTACGATGGAAAAATTTTAAATAAAATATATCATACTAAATTGCATTTCAGTTATACATATTTTATTTCCTTTGAGATTGTTTCTGGATATGATAGTAACATTACATTTTAAAATCGCTGCTTTGTAGTACTTGTGGTGTTTGTGTTCTGAGAAACAGAGAATTAAAGCAAAGAAGAAAGTACTTATCATTTAAATATGAGGAAATTTCATTTTTACAATAGATTTCTTTTCTTACCTCTTGAATTTTTCTTTTACTAATCTACTAATAATTTCAGATCTACAGGAGAAAACCAAATATATTCTTATAGACAACTGCTGGTATAATTAATAAGAATTATTTAATATTTCCATGATAAAATGTCGTATTTTTGAAACTGAAAATACTTTTTGCAAGAACTGAATTAATTAAAAATATTTTTTTAAATGATAAATGGTGAATTTACAGTTTTTTTCCGTGAACAGTGCTTGAAATTTGAAATTTTTATATGAAATAAAAATTATTAAAATAAATTTTTGTTTAGAGAATCCAACTTGTCATTTGTTGTTACTACAGGAAGTGTAGGCAAATTTCCCAAAGTTCAATTTTTTTGACAGTAAAACTGCAAAAAATAATAATTTATAATGTGTTTAAACTTCAAAATTTCTAATATGAATTGAGAAAAATGTTAATAAAAGAAATCGATATGTCGAATGTTAGTCCCCATTACTTCTCGCATTGTTCACTAAAATTTTCATCAGAAACTAAAGCCCTAAATTTACGCACTTCAGTTCATTAAAATTACAGTTGTAGTTACTACACTACTAGGAGTAATTTCAAATTTTAGATTTAGAACATTCAAAAAATGTGCATTAAAATAATAATAGGAATATCGTCGTAGTTTAAAATATCGCTTTGTAACATTAAATGAAAATGAAGAACAGTGTAACACTGAAAGCTACACGAAATGAGTAAAAAAATACATGACAGAAAATCATTTATTCTTTTATGCATGAAATAAGGAAAAAGTTCAAATTATGATATTATTGGAATAAGAAATATCGCTAAAGTTTTTTGGAAATGAAAGTCGTTCTGGCGCAATTTATCGCTATAAAAGAAGTATAAAAAATGCTGTAAAATGTGTTTAATTGCAGATAAATAATCTGGAATCCAAAAATTGCCTACTCTACAACCAATAGTAGTTTATACTGTAAAATAATGCAATTCTTGATATCATTCTTTTAATTAAATTTGATACCATTCTTTAAGTTAAATGTATCAGGTGCTGAGGTCAGAAAAAATTATTAGGGATTCAAGGACTGATTTTTAATGAAAATTTGATGAAAGAAACTCTCAACATAATATTTAAGACGTTACATAAGTATTAGATATTGCAGTAGTTCCAATTCTGGCACTGCTAAACTTTTAAGCATCTATTCATACTGACAGCATAATAAAAGAAAAGGTCCTAAAGAACTGAAGTTAGAAATTCTTTGAAGAAAGTTGAAATTACAAAAAGTGTGGACTATCGAGTGTGAGACACAGCAGACATTAACCTTTGATAACTGAATTTCAGCAGCTTGAAAAGTTTACTCATTTGCTTCTGACCAAATACAGCAGCTTAAGGTCTTCTCAAAATATGATAAATAAGTTCTGAAAAGAATAAATCTGGCCAAATAAAAGTAAACCATCATTCATCAGGATTTTTCACTCTTTGTTCGACGATATATTCAATTTCTGTGATTTTTCGCTTGAGTTCAACCAGATGAATGCTTCGCGGATTGTTCAACTGCAGGTGTGGTGACATCTGCAACGTTTGAAGTAACACGTTTCCATGCTCAACTGGACTGAATGGCCGAATTTCAATCCTTCTTTAATAAAGTTACGCCTAATCCGACAGCATTACTCTGAAATATTATTCTTGTAGATTCACTGATTTTTCCCATAAATTCTTTCGGCTGCCAAACTCTCTTAATAAGTCGCTGTGTTTTCTCTGTTTGCGTAAAACGGATACAGATGCAAATGGCGTTCTGGCAAGTGATTTCATTTCATCGTTAAATTCATTTGCGTTTCTGAAACTTTTATGTGGGACAGGTGTTTATGCAAATTTCAATTTTGTTGCGTTTGAAAATTTGCTAACGTTTCATCTTAGTGAATCTGTGTTCTCTTATTTAGGTCTTTCATTTAAGTGCGCAGATTAAAATTTTTAATTGCATTTTGAATGCGTTCGTTCATTCATTTCCTTTGACTTTTTTCCGACTATAATGTTATCAGAGCTATTTTCCTCCTAGATTTAAATATTGCAAGTACCTTTTCTTTTCACGGAATTCCATTCCTTAACCTTTCAATAATATACATTTGAAATTTTTTATCTGCTCTATTATTTAAGTATAGGTTCGGGATACAATAGATATAAGTATTTTAATTATAATCATGCGGTATTATTGCACCTCTTTTTAAAAACTTGTATGTAATATGTAAACAGCAAGTTCTAAAATAAGGAACCCCACCCACATTTAGGAAGATTCACACTTGGAGTGCATACGTGCGTAGTGAAGTAAACTGTAACTTTAAATACTTGCCAATGGGTGTTGAAATATAAATACCAAAGTACCAAAGAAAAAAGAAAAAATGTTATAAATGCAAAAGAATTAGTGCCGTGAATGCAACAAGAAGAAAAAAGCAATTCCTATAAAATGCATTAGTTGATTTGACAAGAAAAAGAAAGAATGAAATAAAACCCTTCAAAAAGACGGAAATAAACCTGTAAATAATAGTTAAAAGCTTGAAGATAAAAAATAACGGATGGGCGATGCAGTATCGGAAGTACCAAAAGAACAAAAGGCACAGTATGGTGCCTTTTCAGACCAGCCTCAAATTAACATCTTTTCACCACGCCTTGCTGTTTTGAAAAAAAAGTTTTACGTGTCTTCTGACACATAGCAGGGTGGTGAAACTATTACCAACCCCATTATTACAACATTCTTGAAGAATAATGTCAAGAATTTCGCATAATTACTTGTTTGAAATTCAAATCTGAATTGTTTCCGATACAAATAATTCATGTTCATTTAGAATAAATATTTCTTGGTAACATTACTTACTTTTAATTCTTCAATGTTCAATGTTTACAAAGTTAAAAGTTTATTACGGATGAGTCAAATTTGACATTTAAACCGACAATACAACCGACATTTGGAAATGCAAGTTATGTGATTGATGCGGTGAGTAATTCGTAAATTATGTATCTGTACCAACTTTAAACTTTTGACAAAGATATATGCTCATTCTCCGTGCAAATTTTATGAAAAGATCTGGAATACAAACCGAGAAAACATGCCTTGATTACCAGATGTAAAAAGATGCACGAGAGGAAAGGTCAAGAGAATAAGTTGTTATCCTTGAGCTATTTTTTTGTGTTTTGGAAGTCAAAAGCTGTAGGGAGACAGTTTTTTGCTTTGTTTTCTCTTCCTCTCTCTTCCTCTTTTCGATACACTTTAAATAGGACATTAAAAGGCATTAAGGTTTGTTACATGCAGTCTACTAACCATAACATTCATTCTCTGTTGGAGCACTTTATAACCCTTCCCTCAATGGTGTGAAATTCTACAACAAAGGCATTGACATACATGGGTGCAAAGATGCGTAAAACGGTCAAAGATAAATTTTATTGCTGTTTGAAATAGTTTTTAAAAGGCATAATAGCATTAAAGTAAAAAACAACAACAAAAAACGTCTCTGTTTGTATGCACGAGTGATTAAGGAATTTATCCAATAGAATGACTGTATTTATTTTACTTAAGTCTTTCTCGAATATTTTTATCAAATTTGCTTAAAAGGTTGCAAACGTTTCTGAAATTAGAATTAACTAATTTAATATAAAATAACTTTGTTGAATTTAATTTTTATGCATATATTTTTAATTAGGTATTTTGCAACGGAAATTGTAATTAAGTATTCGACAACTTAAACTACTTATATGTTATCTTTTTGCTCTCTAACAGAATAAAGGAATGCATAAACAAGATGTAGCATTAAAATCGATGTATTTCATTCTATACAGCATACTGATTTTATATCAGTAGTTTTAAAAGTCAATATTTGTGAACATATTTATTGTAAGTTACAAGAGCTGAAACAGTTAAGCTAATTATTGTAAGCTACAAGAGCTGAATTGAAAGTTATCGATTAATGAAGGATTATAATTTTTAAAGTAAGAAGTTCGTAATCAGTTGCTGCCAACAGTGTGGAATCAAATCTCATTACATTGATCAATTGACACATAATTAAATATAAAATATTAAAATTGTATGTTATCATCAAAAAATAATCAACGTTTTAAATTTTTTGCACATAAAATGTTAGCATTTAATTACATCAGGTAGTGGAGGAAAAATAAATTACAAAATCCTGCCTATGCAAATATGAAAATAATCAAGTTAAATGATAGTTTAAAGAAGAATAAATTACATTTAATAAGGAAATCCCTATAATGCAATTTTTTCTCAACAGACTAGTAATGGAATTATATATGTTACTTTAAATATTTAAGAAATAAGATTATCAATTTTGTAAAATTCGTTTCTACGACTAAAATGACTTAATGCAGATCAGAGTATTTTAAATATGTTTTGTACTCTGGTATATAATGAAGCTTATTCGCCAGAGATACTTTATATTAATATAAAACTGTAATAAAAAGTGTGTAATTCTATCTATAGGGTAAAAATATATTTATCTTAGGTAATCTATCAATGGTCTGTAGATATCAAACCAAAGAAAGCACAAAATTAGCCAAAAGCGTCCGATTTATGGAGGTTCATTTTAAAAAGAAGCTTTTTAATACTCTAAATACAAAAAATTATACAAAGAAACATTATAATATGGGATAATTAGTACAAAATATAATTCTGCATCTGACTAGTTGAATAGTTTTTTATAAAGAGGACATGCGCTTACAGTGATATGTTTTCCCTTTAAAATTCCCCACTCGCCCTTATGAAAACGTTGGATTATTAGAGTGGCCGGATTGACGAATCCCGGATTATAGAGCTACTGCAAATCATTCTTTAACAATTTACTTAAAAAACAATACTAAGTATCTTAATTTAAGAAATTTTAGAAAAGAAAGAAAAAAAATGAATTTTTCACAAGTAACTAATATTTCTATTTTTTTCCCACATATGTATGAACTACTAATTTCATTTTATACTAGATATAAAAACAAAAGCAAAAAAAAAAATTATTGATTGTGAAAAATTTATTTATTTTTTTTATTATAAAATTTGAGAAATTGTATTACGTGGTATTACTTGCTAAGCGACGATATACTCATTCAAATTTCCTGTTAGTCATTATCAAAAATAAAACAAATTGCTTGGATTAAAAAAAATGATTTTTTTCGTCGTTTATATCTAATAGAAATTCTTTTTCGTTCTCTTGAATTGATGTAGCTTATATGGCATGGATTGGTGACTTGTTTCAAACATTTACATTAATTTCAGGTAAATTTCATTTCATAGAAATGATGTGAAAACTTTTCGCAATATTTTATTGATAATGATTTATTTTTTAGGTGCTGTCATTTTTGCTCTTGCAGTAGGGGCAACTGGTACTGCACAGGTATGTTGACTCATTTCTGAATATTTATTATAGCCAGCTTTAAGCAAATCTAATTTTCATTTAACATGTAGTATAGTATTTTAATAAATATATTTGAATAAAATTCTTAAAAATACCATGAGAAAAAACTTCAAATCAGAAGGAATAGAAATAAAATCCAGAAATATATTAAAATTAATATATCTATACTTATAAATAAAGCTCAATGTGTGTGTGTGTGTGTGTTGGCGCTCTACAGGCCAGGTCATTTGACCTACAGCTACCAAATTTGGTACATGTATACCTTAGAGGTCGGGAATGTGCACCTGGAGTCCCTTTTTTTGAATATTTAATTAGAATTTTAATTATTAATTAAAAACTAACTTTCTTGCCAAAAAATCTTCCATTTTCCCCACCGCCAAATAAGTAAGGCTTCAGTTTTTTTCCCCCCTTTTTTTTTTTTCCCAACAGTAATGAGGCTAGAGTTAACATTTTTCGGCCGATTATTTCAAAGGATTCTGTTTATTTTCTTAATGTTTTATGCATTTAAAATTAAACATTGTTAATTAATCGATCTTTCAGATTCATTCTGAAGTACTTTTGAATTAAAATAACACAGAATAAAGGAAATTAAAAATGTTTAATCTGCATAGCGTTACCCCAACTGGCGTAGAAAAATTCACGCATTTGCAGTACCGTAACTGGCGTTGAAAATTCACGCATGCACATTGTGTTCTGATTGTTGACAATATTATCAACGGATGATTCTTGATTTAAATTATTTTTAGGTTAGTTGCATGCTTTTGTAATTAAATTGCATTTAGGTTAGTTATATATTTTTTGTATATGCTTATAGTTTTACGTACATCGTTTTTAAGTAGTTTTTTTAAACCTGTTTTCGGCCGATTATTTTAAATGATTCATTTTATTTTCTTAGTTTTTGATGCATTTAAAATTAAACCTTGTTAATTAATCGATCTGTTCATGATGAATCTGAGAAAATTTTGTTGAGAAATTCTCGAGATATTACATAAATTAAGAAAGATATTCTTTAGTGTCCATAAAGTTTAAAAGCTCAGTGACTCTGTTATCAGTAATCATATTATAAAAAAATGCTTTGTTTCATTAAAAAATATTATTATATTAATTGCAGATTAATTCTTTCCACTTTAATTTAAATCATAAATTCTACGGGAGCTAACAGAAAATTAGAGAGATACGTATTACGTTATGACTGAAGGCTTTTATAATATTATGAGTAAATTATATAACTATCAAAATTTGAAGTTTTAAAATATTTTGATGAAGAATCTATTAAAGTAGGAATTGCTTAAAATATTTAATTATCAAAATTTAAACGAACATTAAGATTGGCAAACCAGCTGGTCGCCAAAGGCGGCTAGTCTGTAATAATCTGAAAATTTTTCCAAAGTACTGACTTTCGAAGTAAGAAGATTTGACTGAAGGAAAAAACAGCAGTATAAAATCCAGCTACGTTCGTATCTAGTTAGACTACGAAAATATCTAAACAAAATACTTATGTGTATATTTTTAATCTATGTTTCAAAGCATAATAATTTTATCATGAAATTCACTTTCTAAACGTGACAATACTTTTCCTTTTTAGAGAGCTAAAAGGCAAGCCCCAAACATTAACGTCCATGAAATTCCTAAAACCAGTTTCTCCTGTGCCGATAAAAAAATTGGAGAATATTATGCCGATGCTGAAAGCTACTGTCAAGTCTACCATGTTTGCGTTCCCGGAATGAACAATAAACCGTCTCTCATTAGTTTCGTCTGCCCCAATGGCACTATTTTCAACCAAGCTACCAAAGTCTGTACTCCCTTTGACCGAGTAGATTGCAGATTGACGAAGTTTCATGAAGCCTCAATAATTCCAGATATTCCAGCAGACACAGATGCTGATTATGACAACTATGTTCCACCACCTCGACAACAAGCTCAACCACCAAGACAATCCTCTTCTTCTAGAGGTAGAAATACTCCTGCTCCTCCTCCACCACCAGCAAGAGAAGCCCCAACTCAGCCACCAAGAAATACCAGATTTAGGTCTGGAAACAATCAATTCCGAGGACAAGCCCCCACTACTCAGGCACCTGCTAGAACCTCGGCTCCTCCTCCACAGCCTGCACGGGCTCCAGCTGCTCCTGCGAGACCAGCCGCTCCAGCTTTCAGAACACCAGTATTGGCAGCTCGTCCACCCCAAACTATACCTGTGGCCAACGCTTTGCCAGCAAGACCCACTGTTCGAGCTGTAGTGTCTACCAGTACAGCCAACTACAACTATGAGTATGAATATGATTACGAATATGAAGATGGAGATGCAAATGCAGAAAGTGCTGCTAGAGCCAAGAGAGAAGTTCACGCTCCCGAAGAATTCACGTGCGAAGGTAAAGTGCCCGGAGGAGCATATGCAGATGTGGAGAGCAATTGCGAAATGTTCCACATATGTGTACTGCTAGGAAAAAACAAGGTTCTGGATTACAAAGTATATTGCGCTAATGGAACTGCTTTTGACCAGGAAACGGGTTCATGCAGGGAAAAAGGTGAATTTGCCTGCGAAAACGCTCACCTGTTTTTCCAGTTCGAAAAGCCAAATCAACCCAAATCCACCAAGAAACCTGTCATCAGTAAAAAGAAAGTTCTTAAATCAAGGAAGATTTCCAACTCAGACAAAGAATAATAACGAAAGAGCATTTTCAGATGCATTCACTTACATATTTCAAACATAAAATCTCATGTTTTAGCATGACAAGAGTAAGAAAATGGCGTGCCAAGGCCAAACGTTAATTGCTTTAGGGTGCTTATGAATAATTCTTTATTCAAACGCTAAGCGATTAAATATTAAATAAATGCAATACAGGACTAAACCAAAAGAATACTAAAAAAAGCTGTTATAAATCAAAAGACTGTTTTAACAAATATGTTTATCTGTTTAAAGGAAACAAGTGATTTTTTTAGAAATTTTTTACAAGCACAATGAGCATTCTAAAATATTGAAAATAAAAATTCGAAAAAGAATTATAACTAATTAATGTCTATATCAAATTGTTAAAATGAAAAATTTGTTAAGGAAAATAAAGCTCATTATAAACTACTAAAATGTCTAAAACAAATTCTGCACTAAAATAATGAAACTGCTGATTTTTTAAAAGATAAATTGTCAGAAAACTTTAATATGCTTAATTTATCGATTTGCATAAATACTTACATAAAGATTATTAAATTTAAAATATATAGATTTGATTGCCGTCAAAAATATTAATTCAAATACAAATATAGCACCTACACGTATGAAGACATTGTTTTTAATATACACTAAACATTTTACACAATGGTCATTTCATTCTTAAAAAAACTTTTTCGTATTATATTTCTCCTTCGAATGTGTTTTTTGTTTCCTTTTGAAACAAATGTACATTCAATTCAAAAGAAACTGTACCAGAAGTTATATAATGATGCACTGTATAGTTATCCAAGCATTTTTTCACGCAATGTCCGTTGAAAGAGTTTTACATACCTCAAAAATTCGTTCTGTCATAATTTGGCCAAGCAAAATAAAGGAACCAAAATCATTTTATGAGTCATACACTTTAAATCTTTATGTATTGTCCTTGGAATGTGTGAATCTTATATGTTCCGAAAGATATATAGTTTGTGCCAAGAGTTTTTATGAAATAAACATCCTTTTCTGTTTTTTATGTGAATTTTCTTTTTATATAGATTTAGTATTATTTTTTGTCTGTGTCTTATTCTAAGATGCTTGATCTCTACATGTTTGAGATCAACATCTTTAGAAAATCATCTTTTATCAGGTTTGAGATCTGCACTTTTGAGATTAAAATCTTTAGAAACCGCACACGTCCTGGTCCATTAGATATTCGAAGTAAAATATAATTACAAATCTGAAGTATTAATATTACAGGATAACCGTCTCCAATCCTCATCGTTTAATTTTACCCTTCTTAAAATAGATTGCAGAATTATAAATATTAAATTATTTATTAAATTATTTTATTAATTTATTTAATTATATACAAGAACTTATTTTAAAAAGTGTATTTCATTTTTATTCTAAGAGAATACATTATTTCTTATTTTGATTTTAATAATTATTTTTTCTATCTGTTTTATATTTTCGTATCAAAGTTTGTAAATAAAGGATTTGATATTTCGAACTTAAATCAGATCTCACAATTGATTATTTATATTTGGTTTGATTTGTTCGATTAATAGCCCCTTTCGATGTTATACATGATCTATCAAGGACGAGACGTGACCTTTAAATTATTATCTGACAGATTTGCCATTAGATGCATTTCACTCGCCAAACTTCCCCGCTATAAACAATCATTCTAAAATTCGATAATAGAAGTATAGACCATGATGAAAACTTTTTTATTTTAATAAAATTTCACGAATTTCTTAAAATGCACCGATGCATGCTGTCTTAACAAAGTTTTCCGAATTTTTTTATATTGTTCATAATTTATTATACTTCTATAATTTGAAGGCCTTGAGGTGCCTTTTTTAATTGAAAAAAACAACTGTATATCGAAGAGCAGGACAAGTTGTGATATTTGATATTTTTTAAGGTAAAAACTGTGCTCAAACTTTTATATATTTTTTTATTACTTCAATCTTTATGTACCTTCATTCAATGAAACAGATTAATTTTGTATATTTAATTAATTGGCACCTATGGTTATTTCTTTCCGAACTGATTCAGCTTTTTTGATTTTGAATATTAAAAATGTTAGATTTAGATTTATGAAAAATATATTTTTTACGTAGGTCACTCAAAGATTTTTATCTATCAGAACTTCCTTAGCGTTTAACAGTCCGTTCAATCATAATTAGATTACTACACTCAACTGAAGTAACTTCGGAAGAATTTTTACCTTTTATGTCTGTTTGAAGCAGCGGAGAATCTTCTTTTTTTTATGTATAATCAATGCGATATTCGATTGACATGTAACTCCTTTTTCGCATTCGAAACCCAATGCACACAAGATCCAATGTGCATGTTCTGAATTAAATGTTCTACTGTTGTTGCGGTGAGACGATTTGCGTGTTGTCCTCGTCATTTGAACGCGTTTCGAAATTAGGAGTTCCTTCTTAAATGACATAAATATAATTTTGGATTTGTATGTATATTTAATAAATAAGCAACAGTTAGCTACAAAGAAAATTATTTGATTTTGGAAAGGCAGAATTGATACTTTGAAAGGAGAGAATTATTTTGGGTGATGACGATCATTAACTAATAAATGTCCAGTGAAAAAAAAAAATTAAAAAATATATTTTAATCTGCTGGCCTATGTTTATATATATATATATATATATATATATATATAAACATTCCTCACTAATGAATCCATTCTCCTCCTCTACCAAGTTTTTTTCCCGTGATACTATGATAATTTATGAAGTGGAAAATGAATTAGGATACAATACATTAGTTAATGATAAGAAAACGTACATTAGTTAATGATAAGATTAAGAAAACG
>JAPMOR010013418.1:776006-806020 GCA_026543865.1 Argiope aurantia
AAGATTAAGAAAACGTACATTAGTTAATGATAAGATTAAGAAAACGTTAATTAATAGATAAACACGAAAGATAAATGAATACAAGATCATTCTCTTGATTATTCTTATTTCTATGTCATGCAGAAATTTGACAGTTTGACAGAATTACTTGTGTCATAAACATTTCGATTTTAAATAAAGTTACTGACCTTAATTCAAATTTCCTATAGCTCAACTTGTTTTAGTAGTAATAACATCCCCCTTTGAAGCTACTCTATGAATCTTTTGAATCATGATCGGATGGTGAGAACAACACCTGAACCAGCCCATTTCTCCAAAATTCGGCATCATCACGGCAGAGCGTTTGAACCTCGATAAATTTATTGGGTACCAGACCTGTACATACAAAGAGTCTTTCTTGGTATTCATGCTTGAAACCAGTAATTCTCCAGCCTCGAAGCAGAGATTTGCCAATCAGTCATTTCGGCATGCCCATCGATTAAGACATAGATCTCTAGATTCAATCATATGTGTCATTTAAAAATTTTTACCCTATATAAAATTTAAGATTCATTTGTTACCTTTCCAGATTTTCTTTTTCTTTGGGTGGGGGATAAGTTAAATTATCGACTGTAAAGTGCATAAGCATTGCTAGAAATTGAATACAATGGCTGTTATCGTTACAGATAATGAAATGCAGCTTTCTCACGCAGGCACAACAAAATTATAAAATCATTTTTTTAGGAAATGATATGAAGGTTCATTATCTGGAGTCAGATCAAGTCATATTCGCCTTCCGCTTAGAGCTGATCTATACCCAAAGAGTTTCATTTTTCAAACTGATTTGTAGAAAAAATCATTAAAATTATAAACCTTTTGTGATTTTCCTTTCCTAAAAATGGGTAAAACGTAAATATTATATTCTGTTTTTGAGTGAAAATATTTGGAAAAAATGCAATAATGTTTATGTGGAAGTCAAAACTGGATAGACAATGAATAATATACAAAGGAAATTTTGAATTATGCATTTTAAAGAAAAATGTTGAATGATGGTTCATTGCCCAGTTCAAATCCAAAATGAAATATTACGGGCTTCGATATTAATAATTGCATGGTATCCGAAACAAATTTCTAATAATTGTCGTTAGTTTTTTGAAAGATATCATCAAATCATGTAAAGCTTTTCTCTAAATTTCTAAAATGTTAAATAGATTATGAATGTCTCTTTATAATATTTGTCGTAACACACTCTCACTTTTGAGTTAAGAAAAATTTAATACTCTGAAAAGAAAATGTTAAAAAAAAAGACTCATAAAATTCAGTATTTCACAGTTAAGTTCAAATACATTAACATCGTTCTTTGAAGGTACACAGTATCTATTCAGGAAAGATCTTGTAATTAACTTTAAATTGGAATCAAATGACGAGTTACTTTATTTGTTAAACTTCCATATCATACCATTTGGAGATGGTTGACACCAGGGATATAACGTAACCCACACCCAAGTATGATCTGGCAGTTAACAGAGTCCCGAACTAACGTCTATCTGTCTCTACAGACGAGACGACCAATAGTTCTTTAATGGGGCAAGACTCATTAAAGTCTCGACCAGAGAGATATAAATCGGGGCTTAATTCCCCGCAAGAATGCCAATGGATCACTGAGATCCTTTGAGCAACCGATTTAGATGATTAACGTTATAGCTTCGAAGAATGGTTTCCTTATGAAAATATACTTATGATTATTTCGAAGTATTCATTCATCATTTTCATATTCCCAAGAAATTCTTGATTTGCATAATATTTAGAGAAACCGACTTATTATTTTTCTGTCTGTAATGTAACCTTAAAATATATTTTGTTTTTCTAAGAGTTTTGGATAAAAATACACGTTGAAAAAGTATTTCAAAAGTCCCAAACAAAAGGCACTCCTCTGTTCTAGAAAAATGTTTCTGGCACAAGTTGGATGATTGAATGCATCATATGAGGAAGTGAATTTAATACCATTAGACAAGTTTCATCGGCACCAATATTTTTATATCAAAGGAGAACAATTTCCCAACATTAGTAAGAACGACAGTATACCTGTTGTGGGAAAAAAAAAGAAAAGAAAGAATTAAAGAGAAAGAAAAAGGAGAAAAATCTTCCGGCATCTTTCTTTTCCCTCTTTCTTTCTCGTGCCTTTCATTTTTTAAACTTGTTATCAGATATCATGCACTGAATTAGAACGAAAATTCGCTATCTTTTAACCTACATTTAGTTTTTAAAACAAAAGTCCCATTTTATAGAAAGAATAAAAATAATATGGACAGGATTCAAATAACAACAGCTGTCTTTTCCGCATTTTTATTTTTAGATAAATTTATAGTAGAATTGCTATTTATTTCATTTTTAAATGCGTTTTTCGTGTCTGAACAAATTCAAATATCGGCTAAAATAGCGGGTCTGTGTACAATAAAAGTTCTACATAAATAGCGCATATGCAAATGGTTAAATTAAAAAACACTTACTGTTCTGTTGAACGTCTAGAAATTATTTATGTGGAAAAATTCCGATTTTAAATAAGCTTTCTATTGAAAGTGATCACCCGCTTAACAGGAAAGAAATAAATTTTGCCGGAACACAGCTTGAGGTTTTTTTTTGCAATTTACATAAAAATGAATGAAGGATTCACCGATAAATAGAAGCAAGATGTGTATTCATACGAAACATATGAGTCAAAAATAATTCTATAGATGGAAATTCGAGAATATTGGAGCATTGCCTTTTGACTGGCACGAAAACATCACGTGAACATCAGAATGGGCCTCATAGAGCTTATTGTTTCGAATATCATAATTATCAAGGATTTCCTGTATTTCTTTTCCTTCGGGACAATTTTTACGGAAGAAAAATTTTGATACCTTCATTTTCTAATGAAAATTTTTTTCAACTTTTAGAATATATATTCACTTTGGAAAATGAAGTATAATAGAGCTCCAACACTCCGAAACTCAAATGTATGAATCTTTAATTTTCTTAATAGATTTGGGGAGAAAATAGAAAAGTATTAAAATTAAATTTGTAATTATTTTTTAACTTTCTCGTATGCTAAGATAAAAAAAGAAAGTATTGCAATCGTCCAAAGATTCGAACTCGAGATTTGATGAATCTCCACATTTCTAACCTTCTTGAGGACGAAAAACACGTTTCTGGAATTATGTCTGTTTGTTTATGAGCAAAATAAGTTTCACGTCATATTTGTAGATTTCTATGAAATTGTGAACGAAATGTACTAGGAAGAGGTCTGTCAGTCCGGTTGTCATAGCACAAGTGAATGTGATAACTACAAAACTTAATGAGTTAGCTAAATAAAATTTGGATAAAAGTTTAACATCTAAAATGTAGATTCGTCTGAAAGTTTGAACCAAATCTGTCGAAGGTTTGACCGTCTGCCGGTCGATATTTTCTCATGCATGTAAACGCGATAATTCAAAAGCGCAACCACTTGAATAAATGAAATTTGGTATGTTATCTTTCGACTACATTTGCAGTTTTAGATCACATTTTGTTTTCTATCGGTTGGAAAAAAGACGCTCCAAATACAAATTCGATTTTTGGGTGCTTGTGTATAAGTTTTATACCAGAAATTAATCACTAAAGATCACAAAATAGATTCAGTAAAAATGCTAGATTCACACCAGAGGCCAATATTTCGTAGCTATTGTTCGCTAATATCATGCAAGATATTCGCGACCTTACCCGAGGTCCTTAATTTAATGATGGAGGAGGAGGATAATATTTTTATTGGAGAATATGTTAGAAAATTTTAGAAAGATAGTACCCTCTGGTTTTCTCAAATCTTTCAGAAATTATTTCCTATTGGAGGGCACCACGAACTCGTGGATTATAGATTATCATATAAGTAAGCATTCTTGGTGAGTAAAATAATGTTGGGTCGAGTTGCCTCTTCTCTAGTGATGGGACGTACTTCCTAAGGAAAGGCGTGCGAAGGCGCTTTCAGTCGTGACCTTTACAACATTAACCTCACTTTCTCACCTTCTGCTATCGGTCAGTTAGATCAAGCCACATGCTTTGTTAGGACAAGGTCGATTAGAGCAAATTGTTCTTAGAAAGAATACAATCCTTTCTGATTACAACTGTTAAAATTTTCTGTATTTTACTTTAGTTAATTTCATGATTTAATTTTATTTTTCTATGTCTGACTCTTTTTTACTAATTGAGTTTTATCCATTAATTCGAAGTTGCACCCATCACAATTGACCCAACCCAAGTTTAACTAGGATAAATTTGAATTCTACAGCATGAAATGAAAATAAAAATCATTAATTTTAGGGATTTGACAAATTTCAATGAAATACTTCAAATCTCTATGGTTTTCTTAGTAATTTTTATTAAATTTTCATTTTAGGTGTGTTATAACTCACACAATCAAATCCCCCCTCAAACCTGTCGAATTTGAGCTATGTAACAAAATTTACAGTCATCTTTTAAGAAACATTTAGATAGTGGATCAATACTAAACGAAAAATCAATCTAGAATTCTATTTCACGCCTTTCAGCTTAAGTCACTTGAAAGCTTTTGAAATCGTTTAGGACATTTTGCTTGCATTTTGATTCCGTTTAATTTTTTTTAACATGTTTGTCCATTTCGTGTATGAAATGTACAGACGTCAACAAATATAATGGGACATTTCTTTACGTTGCTATTTTTAATTGGATCTTGATGGAAATTATTCAGAAATACAGGTTTATTTAGATGGAAGAACTGATTAATCAACTAATTAACATAGCTAATTAATTAATATGTCGGAATTTTATCATTAAGGAAACCAAGAATTATTAATAATTCTATTCAGTATGCTTTTTTTCTGTACGTATATCAAATTTCATTAGAAAATTCCAATTCTTGAGATGTAATTAATTTTGTTCCCTTAAAACTCCTCCTGAAAAGACCAAACCCGCTAAGGACCATGTATTATAAATCAATCTCAAATTGTTAAAAGCAAAAAAGGCATTCCTTTCATTTAATTTTCCTGGGATTCCCAAAAATTAATTAAAAGTACTCAGATCGATTTTAGACCAAACATTAGTTTTGAATCATAAATTAATATTTGATTTTTTATTGGTAATTAAAGCATTTCATTACTTTTCAAAACATTTTCGAATCTGTCTCTATGGTTGATTTTAGGGGAACATGCATATTACAATATATTTTATTATATTAAACAATAATCGTAATATCCTAAAATATTGTTGAATATTGAATAATATAATATCGCACAATATTGTGGACCAAGTCCTGCTTTCAGGGTAGACATTTCAATAACAGCTAGAAATTTTAGACTGGTTGGTTGGCTGGTAGTTGAGGTTTTATGGCGCAAAAGCCAAATCTGAACATATTGCGCCAAGCCTATGGCATTATATAAAACCTGAAATTAATGTAATAAAAATAAATGTAATTGAAATAAATGTAATTGAATTTTAAAGTTTCGGTAATTGATATAAAAACATGGATGTAAAAGCTTAAAAAAAGAGATTAGCATAAAAATAAAATTCAGAATCCCAACGAATAAAATTGCACAATGAAATATGAAGAAATGTTTAAAACCAGAGTTTATTTTTTTCCCCAGAATTAAAATGTAAAGAATAAAATTTTCAAATAAGACAAAGAAATTTATATTTCGAATATTACTAAGTAATTTATTCGAATGAAAGGGGAAAAAACGTAGCAGGTGCAGACAAGTAAAAATTATACATTTTTATACTTCGTTGGAATAATATATGTAAGCTTTTGTTTCGTTGTTTTAGGAGGAGGGGGAGAGGGTGTACTAACATCTGAAAATGTCTCCTCTAACTCCTCACTAATGTTGTATTCCAGAATGTCCTCTGGAGCACTCGAAGTACTCATTTACTCATCTGTTTCCAAGATTTTAGCTTTCTTAGATGCGGGAGGAGGCCGCGGTGGCCTGGTGGTAAGGTCTCGGCTTGTGAGCCGTAGGGGTTGAGGTTCGAGACCCGATTTCACCGAAAAACTGTCGTGTACGGGGGTCGGTTGCAAGTTAAATCCGTCATGCCAAACATCCTCCCGCTGGTGTGGTGTGGAGAGTGGGGTGACAGCTCAGGTGTCGTCCTCGTCATCTGACTGAGGTAAAAAATCACGAGGTCCGTCTCAAAATAGTCCTAGTGTTGCTTCACAACGGGACGTTAATATAACTAAACTAAACTTAGATGCAGGAGCATTATAAACACTAGAGGGATCCCCATTTGATTATGAACTATGATTTTGTTCTTTGAAGAATTAGAGGAAGCATTAGAGGAATTGTTATCCTCTTTGGAAACAGTGTTTGAAACTTGTTTAGGGGACGCTTTCCAAAACTTAGAACTGCGCTTATTATCTGAACTGAGTTTGGATGCTGCTACACTATGTATAGATTAATAAAATTTCGATGTTTTGCCCACACTTTGGGGCAAATAATTCCTATTATTGTTAGAATCTTTTTTCAGTTTTTTCCTATTTTGAACAGTCTTAAAATTAGAGAAGTCTGGTGAATCAGCAGTACACTCTGAAAATCCAGATTTAGATAAACTTATTTCTTTATCAGTATTATTTGAAGGCAAATTTATAAAGGCTTCAGCAGATTTAGGGCAAGTTTCAGAAGGTATACATGATGCTTGAAATATGACGGAAATAGATGGTAAGACCACAGAGGCCACTTGAGTGCTTTTTGTTTGAACCCTCTTCTGCACCGCACTTGCATAACTAATTCCAAGTGCCGGTGAACGGGCTTTGACATTTCGTTTTGCTTCTGCGCACGTTATTTGTTTCATCACTTTTTCTGAGATGACTTCCTTTTCAAATATCCAAGTGGGGCATATATGAGAAAAGAAAGCCTGAAAACCTTTGCAATTTTTGCACATTTTAACCGCAGTACAAGCAGAACTATCATGGCCTGCTTCCGCACAACGGGCTCAAGTAAGTCCCACGTCAGGAAGCTTTAGAATGACCGAAACGTTGGCCTTTAAAACACCATAAGGGATTCGGAATATAATGCCTGACTTCCCATTTCATGTAACCCGCTTTTATAGAATCTGGTATTCTGGAGGCATCAAATGTGAGCACTAAATGTTTAGTGTCAAGAAGTTGAAGAATCTTTTCGCATAGTAATACGCCGGACATTAGTTACTCCTTGACTTTTAAGCTTTTCATGACTTCCTCAATTGGTGTATGAAACAATTCACCACAAGAAATAACTCCCCTGGAAAAGTTAAGTGTATTATATGCACTGACGGTAACAGGAATAGAACCAAGATTATTTAATTTCAATATAGTCTGGGCTTGCTTTCGTGTACTGACCTCGACAAGTAAATCACCAGAAAGAAGTTTCCGAACCGAGGGAACTCCCCAAGATATTCAGAGATAGCCTTTTCTACTAAAAATGGAGAGACTGTATGGAATGTCTCGTTAGATGAAGATTTTCGTTTAAAAATGAAAAAAATGTCTAAAAGCTCGTGCAAAATTTTTTGTTCACATTGACACCCACTGAAGGGAGATTTCTTTGCTTTACCCCTACACAAGATGAGAGTAATTCGGGTTCCGACAGCACTACTCACCACGGAGTCCAACAAGGGAAGGTAGTTACTTTCTCTGGAATTTCCCAGCCCCGGCACTTGCCTTAGTGCTAGCCGGAACCTATACGCTCAGGAGTCACTTCCAAGAACGTTGACCACCCTTCACGCCAAGCCACAGAGAATGACCCTTTCGCTTGATCCCTAGCAGACAAATAAAATGGTTAGGATACCAGCCAACACCAGGCACCACAGTGCATCAGCCGCCTAATGGGTCGCCACGCACGGTCAACACGTGGGGTTTTTGGCTGTCCATGAGAGGCAAGAAGCAAGCAGAGTGGCGACAACTTCTCATGGAGAGCTCCCTCGCTTGCCGTCGAGGGATGGAAGGATAAAGCAAATATCAGAAGTATGTAGAGGAGAATAAACATGAAGGGAGTAAAGATCCCTGGGAACATCAGGATTGGGCCACCTGTACTCATCTATAGTAGGTGAGCCCCTGAGAGGAAATTTTAGACTGGATGAAATGTGTTGGCTCCAATGCCTTTAAGTGAAATGTCATTTCATTGGTAAAAAACTATTTCACATTTGAGCACTTTATTCGTTTATCAAACTTTAATTAAAAGGAAATTTTATTTTCAGGTAGAAGCGATTGTTAATCAAATAGGTGATTCATGCAGCTGAAAAGCACTTTTTCTTAATAATAAAGATATTGTACCTCGATTTCAGAAGGATTTCAGCAATAGTTTAATTAGATCGATAAAATAAGCAAGTTTAGGATTTTAAATTACATATATCTATGTTGATTTACAGAAGAAAATTCAATTGACGTCATCTGGTTAAAATGACTATATACGACTATTATCTACGACAGCGATGAAACAATTCCTCATTGGAAATAACATTTTTCTTTCTTTATTTCATTTGAAATACTTTTTTCTTTTCAATTTTCTGATGTAAGAAATATACAAGGTCAAATATTGAAACCGTCTAATAATTTGACCATGTGAATGTATTGAAGCATCATGTTTTATATTTCCTTGAAGTTAAAAAAAACTTATTTGGAATTACGTTCACATATCTGAAAAGAAAATGTACATCAAAAATGTAGTATTATATCAAGTTTTGATTAAATCAAAATAAGGAATGTTATTATGTCTGTCTATCCGACCGGGTGCATATGAACACAATAGCTAAAAAAAGGGCTAAATGGTTAAAGTTTGGTATAAGGTTATATTATAAGACTTAAACATCTGATTCAAATGTTGATCTAGCTCTATCAAACAGTTAACTGCCGGTTAATCTGTCGATTCCTGAGTGTTCAAACGATATTGCTCAAAGGTGCGACAAGATAGATATATATAATTTGGTCCATAATTTAAGACTATAATCATATATTAAATTTTCGATTCAATCAATTAATGTCAAAAAATCGTGTTTTTATGACTATAAAGTAACTAAAATATCAATTTCCTTTTTGAAAATTTTCAGTAACAGCATTCAATCTGCAATGTTGACACACTACGTATTCAGCCATGAGGGTAATTACAGAAAAATACAATAAAAAAGGATCAAGGGACCTTTCATTTGCATATGAACTTTGCGATATTGCACTTGATATTTGAATCCTACTACAGACACCAAAAAAATCATAAAAAGATGCATCAAAATGCAATTAGTAGGATTGTATCAAATTTGGGCTACGAATGTACCACTAGTTTTTTTAAGTACACTTTTGTGTTAAAGACTATATAACTTTCATCTCTTTAAAATTTTGTTTCAGTTATCTTCATGCAATAAGGTTTTAAGAAGACTGCAATTGATATATTGTCTAGTTTGAGAATGAAATTGGTGAGGCTATTGCTAATCATGCATAACCATATTAACATTTTTGGAAAAAGGACAGTTATTTAATAATATAAAATGATATATTCAATAAGAATAGATTCTTAATCAGGACCAGAAGGAATAAAAATCGAATACATTGGAAAGAAAAAAATCCACATTCCCATCACATAAAAGGAAAATTATTATAAAACAATTTATTCAATATTTGCTTTGATGGACATCACTTTTTGTATCCAAACTTCTCAAGTTTAGTTTAGTTATATTAACGTCGCGCTGTAAAGCAACACGAGGGCTATTTTGGGACCGACTTCGTAATTTTGAACCGCGGTCAGATGACGAGAACCACACCTAAGCTGTTATTCCTCTCTCCACACCACACCAGCGGGAGGATGTTTGGCCTTGACAGATTTAACTTGCAATAGACCTCCTTACACGACGGTTCTCCCGTGGAATCGGGTCTCGAACCTAAAACCCCATGCCTCACGAGCCGAGACCTTCCCACCAGACCACAGCGACCCTCCAGATTTTAAAAGAGAAGCTATTTAAAAATGTGATTTAGTGCAAAGCTCGGGCTTTTATTACTGTGTCAGAAAAAAATTGTAAACATAAATTTTATTTACTTCAGACTTAGTGGTAATTGATAATTCGTAAAGAAATCAAACATTTAATTTAGTTTAAATGCAATGTTTAATTATTTTGAATTTCACCATCTTAATGTACACACTTCAGAAAAAATGTAAAATCATATTAGAAGCACAGATAAGACAGTAACTCCAAATAACAGAGTAACATAAATAAATATAAAATATCATTCTTTTTAATTCCTCGATAAAAGAAATGCTTTTCAATATGAAAAAAAAATATTTTAAGTATTTTTGACGATTGTTTATAAATAATTATAGCGCATTTATTTGAAATCCTTACGTCAAACGAAATCTGAAGTATGTCAACTAAAGGATTGATATTTAAATTTTACTTAAAAATTAATGAATATGTATTACTTGTACAACTAGTCATTGATTATTAAATTTTAGAAAGAAAGATAGTAAAATATAAATTATTCGTTAAAATTCGCAATCCAGTAACATAAGAACTCTTTCTTCTAATAAGAAATTAGTAATATTCGACATCTTTTATATCAGTTCAGTAAATATATTTATTTTTGATAAGAGAAAAAAACTTCACTTTATAGAAAAATCATCTCATTTGGAAATTTTCCAATGACGATTTCATAATAGTAATATAGTTAAATCTTACGTATCACGTCGAGCAGATCGACAGAAACAATTAGAAATAATATACAGCCCTTCAACAAGTAGTCGTGTCAAAACATTACTAATCGACAGTAGGAATTTTGCAGGATTTTTTTTGTAAATATTTCAAAAACTATTAGAGATATATACGCAAATTTTAGGATTCCAATGTTATAATATTCCAGCTTTGTTATCATGTAAAAATGTTACTATATCAAATTTATCTTTTTTGTTATCACAATCGTGTTTAAAAATTTATAAAAAAAATATTTTTTAAATTATAAATTTATTTTATTAATTTATGTCATAAAATTATGTTCTCTAAATCTTTAAATCTTTATCAAAATAATACGATATAAATCATCTTTAAATGAATTATATCGTATTATTTTTTTATCACAGCTGTGTTTAAAAATTTGTAAAAAAAATATTATTTTTTAAATTATGAATTTATATCATCCATTTATGTAGTAAAATTATGTTCTTTAAAAGAATAAAAACAATTGAGGAGTGTATTATAGTACATGAAACATCGCCAAAAATTTTTATAATTCATTTAACATCAGACACGCCGTTTTTCTAAAATTTATAACTCTCGAGCTTTTCATTAGAAGCTTACAAAAAATTGATGGTTATTTTCATGATTTAATTAATTAATTTCATGAGCAATCGAATGAGAAAAAAATTAGTAGTCGGGAAAATTTCGAGATACTAATTAATTAACTGTATTAATTAATCCAGTTAATCAAAGTGTTTATCTGAAAAAACCTATATCTTTGAGCCGCTTCCATCGATACCAGTTTTGTAAAGATGCGATAAAAAATAGCAAAATTACAGAGATGTCCCAATATTTTTTGTTGACAACATTACAAAAAGTAATGTATAATTAAGTGTCAAACATTTCAACCACGATATTTGATGAACCTTCACGTTTTAAATCTCTCCGAGATCCTAAAAACAGTGTTTGGAATTCTTTTTACTTGTCTATTTGTCTGTGAATATAATAACTAAAGCAAACAGTAAAAGAAGCTTGATGAATGTAATTTGACTAATTTTGAAATTTCTATACCAAAATTTAAGATTGCTATCAAATTTTTGACGAAATCTGTCTACTAGAAGTATACCCACCCATGTACTTATGAATACGATAGCTCAAAATCGCACTCTACTTGATAGATGAAATTCGGCTTACAATTTTGTCATCAAATTTGTAGAAGTATATCAAATTTTGATCCAAATAGTCATATAATTGACTGTCTGTTATAACTTTTTACCAGTATGTTAACGTGGTAACTTAAAAATTCAACAAGATAGATGCATGAAATGTAATATGCAGTGTTTGAATCAAAAATTATAGATCAATGAATTGAATTTTGGGTCGTATCTGCGAAAGGGAAGAGGTACTGTTCCAATATGCGTACTAACTTTTCACCCAAAATTATAGATTAGTTTCACATTTTAGATTTTATCGGTAAAAGGCACTTACTACTTCAAAATGCATATTCACTTTTCATCAAAAACTATAAATCAATGTCAAATCTAGTATCCTATCGGTGAAAGAGAAGTGATACTGTTCCCTATTCAAATTTTTAATCCAAAATTATAATCAGTATCAAATTTGTATCCTATCGGTGAAAGGGAAGTGATACTTCTCCAAAATGCATATTCACTTTTCTTCCCAAACTATAAATCAATGTCAAATCATAAATCCTATCAGCGAAAGATACGTGGTACTTCTTGAATATGCATACTCCCTTTCACTCACAAAGTACAGATCAGTGTCAAATCTTGGATCTATAGGTGAAAGAGAAGTGATACTGCTTCAAAATGCATACTCACTCTTCATCCAAAATTATAGATAAGTGTCATATTTTGGTTCTTCTTTTTGAAAGAAAAGACGTATTTTTTTAAAGTGCTTACACGATTTTCATTAGTATATATGAAACGAAAAACGTCCCATACTTTGTAAGTAAATGAAAGAGTTGGAAGAGCAACTCTCCCTCTGATTCATATATAGAAAAAGTATTTTAATTAACCCTTAGTCGCAATAATTTGTATACTGAAATGTCAATGTAGGTCGAGTATACAAAATTTATTCTACAAAATTATCTAAGCAGCCTATTTTGATAAATTTTCTTTCGTAGCTATATTAATCAATTCGATGAGAATGTATATGAGTATTTAGTAAGAAAAATTTCAATTATAATTTATTAATATAGCTAACAGATACAAATTTTATAGGTATCGATTAGATATTGCAATTAATTGAAGGTAACGAAGTGTTTCATTCATTTATTTACACTCGTTTTTTAAAATGAAATGAAAAACCTATAGAATGAGAAGCTCTATTTCTTTTGATCGTAATCCAATGGAGTAAATAGATTGCGTTTACAGATCTCTTTTCCCACTCCCTGAATAAGCAATAATAAGAAAGTGGATAGAATTTTTGACTTACAAACTGCATTAGTTTTCATTTTCTCTCATTAATTTTTATTTCTGTAATAAAAAAGAGAAAGAAAAACTTAAACTGTTTTTAGAGCAGATTTCAGCAAAAAAAGTTGCAATATTAAAGAATAAAGAGATGCATGAAAAGGCTGATTTTAGAGACAGGCCTTCCATAAAGTTAATTAATTAGACGTGACTGCTATTTGGGGAAATACTCTTATTTAAATTGACATGTTTCAGGGTTGTAAAGATAGAATTTCGCACTCACTTCCTGATATGCAAGAGCAAGTATTCCCAAACTTATAAACATAGCGAGCCACTTCATTCTCGGTGAGTGGAGATTTTTTTTTTTGAGACTAACAGCATACACTTTTTCCGAAAGAGGTTTTAAAGACATAAAAAAATCTTGTGTTATGAAAAACACATTTATTATTAAATATAATAAACGTTTATACAAACGATAACTGGTCGCTTTTAAATTAATGCGTATGTAAACTGAATTGAACGTCAATAGCGAAAAACGTTTCTGGTTAAATGGGAGAGATTTGAAAACTGACACGAGTCGCTTGTTCGCTTGTTGCGTTTTTTTTTTTTTTTTTTTTTTTTACATGTTGTTGAAGACTTTAAGCCCACATTAAAAAAATTTAAATCGTCATATACATTAAAAATCTTGAATGTATATATAATTAAACTTGCTTCGTGACTCACTAGTGAGATACGATTCAAAGTTCAGGAATACTTGTGCCAGAGGGTTGAAAGTTTTTACACTTGCATTTACTCAATGAACTATTTTAATCTTACAGAATTTATCACTAAATTATTAATAAAATTAAATTTTCGTTCCACATTCATCCAGATATATTCCATCTAATTGTGAGTTGGAGGAACAAACGATATAAAAGCAGGAAATAATTTTAAGATCTGTCCTATAATACATTATTTAAAAGAGTCTCTTTAAGAATTGTTTTAAATAATTAAGTTATCTATTTAGGAAAATTTGCATGGTGGAAAAATCAAAATATCCTTTTTTGGATTTTTTTCTCCCCTTAAGCATTCATCATCGTACATTTTTATACTCTTTGCGAATCTTAAATTATGCTGAAATCCTTATCAAATAAATTTTTATACTCACAATTATTATTATTCATAATATCTCATTATTCAAACACTGGTCTCTGGTATAATATTTTATTGTCAAAGTAATAATTTAACATTTGATATTTCAAAAAAAAACAAACTAATATACTGCTGTGTGTTTTTTTTAAATTTAATATTTCCCAAAATTTGTTAGTTTTATTTATGGAGTTCTTTATACATGGATGCTTCGGTATTGTAGGTAAAAAAATGATTACTAAATTAATATTTCTAAGAAATCAAATGGAAATTGCAAACAAGAAATAATTATTTTTTACCTGTATTAATACTTTAGAGTTATAACTCTAATCATATATTTTTATACACATTATAAATATCTAATAATGAATGATTTGATGTAAAAATAATTTGGAAATTGTTTACAGGGTACAGTTAAAGTTTTAGGCCGCAATTTTTTAACCAATAGCGAATGTCAAGTTAGATAAGAATTAAGGATTTATTTAAAAATATTATATCTGCATCTAACATTTAATTTCAACAATATATTCATCACTATTTTGTAACAATTTATTTTTAATAATTTGAATAAAAATAGTTTATTATTTTAAAAATGTATTCAAAATTAGTGGAATTTTTTCTGTTAATTTCTACATCAATAAGCACTTTCTGAAACAATATTATGCATATTTTCAACCAAAATTATGTAGAAACTTTAGGCATTCTATAGAAAATCAACATAGGCCATTGAAAGTACTAGAAATCTCAAAATTTCGGATAACATTAAACTTTCAGTATTTCAGCAGATAACAGATTAAAAAATGTCGGATTAGTAGAGATTCATTTTAATTAAATGGCAATCAATATTATTTTAATAATCATTTCATATTACAGCAGATTCTTTGTAATTCCACAGATAGCAGATTAGAGAATAGTTATGTTAGCGGAGATACATTTTAATTAAATGTTGAACAACTATTATTTTAATAACAATTTTATACTATAGTAGACTCTTTGTAATCCGATGGATAGCAGGTTAAAGAACTGGTGGAGAAGGAGAGATTATTTTTTATTAAATAGTGAACAACTATTATTTTAATAATAATTTCATATTACAGTAGACTTTTTATAATCCGGCAGATAAGAGATTAGCGAATTGTCGGATTAGTGAAGATTCGTGCTCATTAAATAGTGAACAACTATTATTTTAATAATAACTTCATATTACAATAGGCTGTTTGTAATCCGGTCGATCCTGTCGGATTAGTAAAGGCTCACGCTTCTGAAAAAATCGGGCTACTAGAGGGCCAGATTGACGAACTGCCGAATTATAGTGAAACATTGCACTGCATTCTAGCTGCATGCGAGAAAAATCGCATAATAATTCGAATCTATGGATGCAAAAGAAAGAATTTCTTCTAAAATTGAGAGCTGAAATGAAAGGAAGCATTGAGTGAAAGTGATGCTTATGTTATCAAGGTACGTGATAGTTCCTTTTATTATATACTTGACGACAGAAAACGTGAAAGTGATTGAACCAAACTTATCTAATAATGCATAGTAAAGCATAATTCGTGAAGAATAATGTAACCCAAGTGTTTCACGTGCCATTCGAATCAGGAGATATGATTTTTTTTGAAAAACAACAACAATAAGCATTAACAATGAAGCGAAGCATTGACTAAAATTTACCTCTAAACATTCATAAGACACGTGATAATTCTCTAAATGATGTACGTGAAGACTGAAGACATGTGAGAACATACACGAGTTAACTGAAACTGTGCTCTGCATAAAAAAAAACTGTCTAGCAGAAAAGTAAAAAAAAAGTTGTTTATTTTTTCTTGACATATTCTGAATGCAAAGTAACCGCAAATATAAGTGTGAGAAAACTGAATGTAATAAGCGATCTTACATTGAAACAAAGTTCATCAATGAATTAATTTATGAGGCTTTTTCTAGAAAACCAGCTGAATAAAATCATATAACTGGCAATCCCAATTTTTTAAATGAAAACATGGCTTATTATCCGAAACAATATCTGATTATTAAAATATTAGGAGTCATACATTTAACAATGTCTGATTATTAAATATATATGACTGAAAAACTGTATATCATTTTAAAGGAAAATAAGAACAAAACGAGCATTTTAAAATTGCAAGTAAGTAAGCTACTTAAAACAGTATAAACAAATTTCCAGTTGAGGAAGTCACCTATATTTATATGGATGCTTTAGTGTTAATTTGTATGAAATTTTTCTCTTCATTGAATCTAAAAATTGGTCGTATAATTATGATTTCAGAAACGTAGATTTTATTGTTATATCAATCTTCAAATGTTATTCATTGGGATATTTTAAAACTATATGACAGATTAAAAGATACATTTCCATATTTTTAAAGCAAAATATTATGTATAAATATTTAGCTGATTTTGCAAATATTCTCTAGAACAATTAATTATCATTACAAAGTATTTCATTTTTTAATATAATTTATGAAATTTGCCTTTATATGCACAAAAGTATCCGAAAACTGAAAGTTAAAAGTATATAAGTCAAATTCTTGTCCACATTCTTGATTAAAATATCATAGCCCTCATTTTGTTGTTAAACAGCAGTGACCATTAGGAAGCTCACACCTCATTTGTGCTTTTTTTTGGCTATTGTATTATAAAGGAGATATAAAAAAATTGTGGTCAATTCTGGAATTGTTGTAGGCTAACGTGGGTTGGTTTAACAACGCCCTTTCCTTACATCCCATTAGTGTTTTATTGGATTTTGGATTCAGATAATCGATTTGCAGAGGTTGTTCAGAATAGCAGGCCCTGGCGATTTCAGTCTGATAGCGTAGAAACAAAAATAAATCATTTTCCGTATTTTGCCACAACATACTAGGGCTTTCTCGACCAGGGTAGAAAACATTTTAGCGCTTCCGTTTTCTTTCCAAAATCTTTGTTGCCAATCTAGAATTTGGAAGTAAACATTAATTTATAATCACTACAAAGAAATCTGCTTGCCAATTTTTTAGGAAATCTCTTAAGAACTGATAATTTTCTTAGCTATTTCTGGTTACAAATCTTACAGAACTTGAAAGAAGGAAACCCTACGCAAATTTTACGAACCCGATTTTTTTTTTTTTGATACCACACTTGTTTGTGGCCCACAGTTTAAAAACGCCGGCGTATGAAAATAGTTGGATTCACTAGTATCCAAAATAATATCCATATTTATTTTGTTTCATTAAAAGGAATCATCAAGCTTATAAGAAATCAGGGAACTTGTATGTTTTGTAATCATCATCATATAGCAAAACGTTTTCCTATCAGACTTAACAGAAGGCACAGCTGATTTACGCCATACTGTCAAGTCCCCGGACAGCAGATGAGATCAACGAACTTTTCCCCACGACTTTTTGGTGAATTAAAAAGGGTAGAGGAATGTGAGGAGCTAAAATGATTAGACGAGATGATGGACGATAGTAGACCCCCTTAGACCGACTACAAAAAGGGGTGTATAGAGCTGAAATAACAGCTTTGTTAGATCTTTTTTCCTGTATATAACTAGCGTACACAGTAAATATTATTTTAATCAAAAGTATATAAAAAATATAAATAAACTCCGTTTAGGCATTGACTGCAATAGATTTAAGCATTAAAATCTCCAAGATGTTGCAGAATGCCTATCCTTTATTTAAAAATCCTGACTACTTATAAATTTCAATTATATTAAAGTGGAGCTCGATTTCTTTGCAAGTTAATAAAGCTCAGTGAGAGCACCAATGATCCTCTGCAAATGTTCAAATGATAAAGAATCTATTAAATCACTTGCAGCGATGCACTAGAATTTCTTGTAGAGCCTCTTATTAAAAGGAAACCACTTCAGAAAACTAAGTTTTGCTTGGACTTGCTACAACCCAATTCCAACCAGAAGACCCTAGGGGCCTTGACTGGATCAAAGAAAAACCCCTCTCACTAGGGAACTTAGTAATCGCCTACACCGATGGTTCCACCGACAAATTCCTCACCAAAGGAGGTACTGGTGTTCTCTTCCTCCTTCCAGATGGTAACAAACAAAAACATAAAATTAATACAGGTATGATTACCTCTAGCTTCACTAATGAACAATTAGGAAGGCCTTCGTCCTATACCAGATTGACTCGCGAGCTATGTACTCCACGAAGGGTTTGGTGATCTTTCCGGATTTAAAATCAGCCTTGGAAGCTATCAGAAACGGAGAGACTAACATAATCTCGGTTATAATTGTCCTTTTAGAATTGTTGCATAGCAAAGGAAAATCCTGTGTACTACAATGGATACTTGTACATGTAAACATGGAGAGAAATAAGTGTACTGATTATTTAGTTAAAGAAACCAAAAATCTAGCCCAATCCAATACCCCCATTATGCTTGCAAATGCAAAGGTAGTGGTCATGTGTAGATTTTTGACCCATACCTTTAAGAAGACTTTTATCACAGTTATTGACTATCCCAGAAACATATCCACAATAGCTAGATTAAGAATAAATCATTACAAGGACATGAGCTTCATCCGGGAAAAACAGGATCATAAATTCACTGTAAAAATTGCTCCGAAGTTTATTTCACAGCAAAACATTACTTTAGGGGACTTGCTTTCACCCCAAATACATTAAAACTCGGAATGGTACCACTCATTGACCTACTGCTGGAAATACTGTATAGTCCTGAGGCATCAGAATTGGTGAGTAGATTTTGGCAGTAGTTCAAATCTTTGGGGATTTTTGATGTTGAAACTGTGTTTTAAATGATTCTTTGGTGCATCTTTAAGTTTTAGGATACTGAATGTTTTAAAGTAAGGTACTCGGTTTTAGTGCATTAAGTTATATATTTTTAAATGTATTAGGTTTTTAATTATTTCCTATTCTACCATATTTTTTCTGCTGCTTATCCATGGGCACGAGAACAACAACACAGGCGTACCGCACATTGTACGTTTTTTGCAACTCTCAGTAAGGACAAAAGTAGCAAATCAGTATTCGAAATTTTTATGATAATGATTTAGAAACAAAATTTATATTCAAAATAATTCTATAAGAAATCTTTTTTTTACGTTTAATGTACATTACACTTTTCTGTTTTTAACTTACTTTCGAAAACGATGTTTTTTCTGGACTTAAGCAATGAAAAATAACCAAAGGAAATTAAAATTAACATACTTACAAAGAACTTACTTTAAAATTACTTACAAGGTTGTACTTCTGGACTCTTTTAAAAACAAATTAAGTATTATTCATTGCTTTCTATTGCATTGATGTTGGATCAGTTAAATACTGGTATTATTCCATTTAAAAAATTGTAATAGCAGATAGAATCTATGCTATCGAAATAAATATATAACTTTTTAAAAACATGGATAGGCTTAATTCTTCCTTATTTATTAATATTTATGATATATTCAATGAGTTCTTTTACTTGTTTACTACTAACTGGAATATGTTGCAAGAACAGAAGAACAATGAGAGTTGATTAACTGTTTTTCAAGTTCAAAAACAAAATGAAACGAAGACAGTGAGATTGTTTTGCTTTCAAAAAGAGGTTAAATTATATATTTTTGAATTTAAAGAATAAGCAATGTCCTCTGAAAAACAAAATACTAATAACACTATTAAACAATATTTATGAATATGTTAACACTAGATATATGGAGTGATTTTGATTGAATGAAGATTTTATTGCTCTAACTGTAGTAAATATATATATATATATATATATTTCGTAAAAATGTATGAGGGATCATTTAATAAAATAAGTGTGACCATAAAATAACGCTCTCTATTTTGTGGCACTTGCAGCTTAAACTAGAGAAAGAAATAAAATCAAATTTCATAAACAGATTTTCGAAGGAAGGGAAGGCGAGTTCCATAAAAAGAAATTAAAAGAAGGAAATGCGCCAGAAGTTGCCGCTTGCAATATCGTGTATGCAGAGAACGCAAGAACAATGAAAATGCTATAGTGGGGAGGGAGAGGGCTATATTGGTCAATAAATGATTATTTTCTGTGAATTTCATATTATGTCATTTATTTCTATTTGTGCATTTTTTTTATCATTCGAAAATTGAAGAAATTTTGCATAATCCATTTTCCGTACGTTCATTGTGATCGTTTTCGTTGACAATGCAAATACATCTCCTTCTGGTGACTTTTTTTTTTCTTTCGCAGAATTCATTCTTTCGTGCCTTGCACAAAATGTATATGAAATTTCGTTTTATTCCATTCATTAGCTGCTAATTCCACCAAACAAGAGAAGTTATTTTATTACCTTCCTGTATATGCAATTCACCCCTTTGTTCACTTTTCAATCTCACGTTTTCGAATGTAGTATAGTTGTTTTTATTGCTATAATTCAAGTTAACTCATTAAATGATTTTATAGTTAGCTGTTTTAAATACATGACATTTGTGTCTAGAAAAAGGAATTTTCTCATAGAAATAAGCAAGCTTTCATGTCCAATCTAGTCAAATTATTTAATTAGCTGCACACAACATTTATCATTTCGTTGATGTAATTGAATATTGTTAGAATTTGGTTGTAGTCATTTTTTTAATTAACAGCATACAAAATTTATCATTTCGATGATATGACTAAATACTATTAGAATTTTTTTATAAAATTTAAGAATATTTGCTCTAAATATACAAAAGAAAAAAAAATCCGCGAAATAAAATATTTTTTAAAAACAGAATTTAATTTATAGGTAACAAATATTTGTACTAAAATCTTTTCTTAAAAAATGAGATATTTAAATTTATGAACATGCATTTTCCCTCTTGAAACCTCCTTTTGATATGTGGGTCAAACTGATTCATTTCAGCAAAAAAAAAAAAAAAAAAGTAGATAATGAATAGTCGTAAATCTGGTATCAATGAAGGAATCCTTTGAAAGTCAAATAAAGTCTCACGCAATGCAAAGAATTATTATCCTAATTACTAATCTGAACACGAAATTACTAACCTAAACACTTATTTTTTGAAAAAAAAATGAAATTCCTAGATTCTATTTTTATTTGTTATTCAGGATTTTAATTTAAAGTTGCATATATCGGCATATTTAGTTGCAACATAAAACATAAACCAAATAAAGCGTATATTCGTAAAACGAAATAAAACAAAAAAAGGTGACAATAGAAGAAAAACGAAAGTAACATTAAGAATTATAATAATGTTTAATGTTATTTATACATACTAAACTGTATACAATTCAGCATGCATTAACGCTCTCTAGCACATTATTTTGCATTAAATTGTAAAAATTGCTCATTTAATGGCGTAATATGCAAACTAAATTGAGAACAATTTAATAATAATGAATGGATTATTCTGAATAAATGATAACTAAGAAAAATTAAGTGCAAACAAGTAATAATCGCCATTCAAAAAACCAGAACTCGGTCAGTCCTTCTAGTAGTTTTGCAGTTCTGGTCAAACAAAAGATAAATATACCAATAACCTCTAATCAAATCATAAAGCTATTTTTATTTTCATCGCTATTGAAATATTTTCATCAATATTGATGAATATTTTCGTAAATAAACTAATCATTGTTGTTGTATAAGAGCTGCTTTAAAATTTTAAATAATAACGGTGACTTTTGTTTTTTAATGATGCATTGAAAAGAGTTTGAATAATTCAATTACATTTATTCAGTTTTGCAATGCTTGGGCAAACTTCTTAGTAAAAACGTGCGAAAAGAGTTAAAATGTCATATTTGTTAGAATTATCTTTATAAGGCTATCAGAAGATTTAACATAAAGAATAAATTGAAAATTTTTATGCAAATTTATTTAACTTGACTTGTTTCGTGTTCTGTAAAGATAGAACTTGTAATCGATTTTTCACTCACTTCTCATGTGCGAGACTTGAGAAATTTTGTGCACTCTTATGTTTTCGATGACTGTACATTTTAAAAATATCGTCAGAGTTTAATTATCAGTTATTCAGTTCGTTTATTTAAATTTTGGTGCAATATGGTTACCACCTGGGATTGAATTTGACAAAAAGTTGATTTTTTTCAAGATTCCATTCTATTTAAAATAATAAACTATGAACTAAACGTTAAAAAAGTAGAAAATGATAATAAAAATTGTACTATTTAGCACACTAATAAAAGTGCATTTTTAATTATAGTTTTTATTAAACTTTTGAATCGAGACCTTTGAAATTGGAGATGAGTATCTGATAATCATTGATCCACAAGGACGATTTCAGACCCTGAAACATTATTTGACGTAGATATTGTTTCAATTAATTTTATCTCTCCTGTAAATAAAGCCAATGCTAGCATAAATGGGGGCGGTTTTCTTAATTGACGTTTCAGCATTATTTTATCATTGTAATTTTAAAATGTTTAAAATTCAAAAATATTCTCTAAAATGAAAAAAATTTAAAAATTGGTAATAAATTTATTCACTTTATAGATATGAAAAGTAAATACATAAATTTAAATGAAAGGTAGAAGTTTTTTTCCTCCCATTTAGAACAACAGTGAGAATGGGAAGATAAGAGAACATTATTTAAAATTTTAGAATTTTTCGAAATGCATTATACATTTCGTGACATTTTCTCTCCCTTTTATTTGCAGATATTTAACTAATATTAATTTTCTTTTTCGTATCCTCTCGTCGAAGCGGAAGGGGAAATAGTAAGATTGTCGGAAGACCCAACTTCGAAATTTTAGCTTTTAGCTAATGTGTTTCATTGCTCTAGTGAGAAAACTCAAAAACGACGCGGCATAGTTGAAAAATTTAGTATGTGACTTTAACTCCAAAATTACAAACTTTTGTCAAACTTTGGATGAAATCCATCCAAGGAAAATCCATCCGACCACCCATATACATGTAAATACAATAAATCAAAAACAAAAGGAGTTAGATAGATGAAATTTGACTTATGTTTTTATCACTTGAATCGTAATCCCTTCGGATCAAATCTCTTAACGGATTGACTTTATATTGGTTTATTGATTTGTATTCATGCGAAAACGATTACTAAAAAAATCGCCCAAGTTAGATAAGTTGCCCAAGTTGAAATTTAATTTATGATCTTTACTCCGAAATTGTAGATCTGGATCTAATTTTAAACTGAGTTCGTCAGCGAGTAAACTAATTGTTTTTATGCGAAAGCGATTACTAAAAAAATCGCCCAAGTTAGATAAGTCGTCTAAGTTGAAATTTAATTTATGATCTTTACTCCGAAATTGCTCATCTGGATCTAATTTTGGACTGAGTTCGTCAACGAGTAAACTAATTGTTTATACTTATATCCATGTGCAATTGAGTATCATAATTTAAAAGCGCAATGAGTTAAAAAATTAAATTTAGTATATAATCTCGACACAGAAACCATTGATCGACGTTAAGTGTTAGATCTAATTATCAAAAAATAGTAGATCTAATTAGTAAAAGTCCTTACTTTGTTCTCTTCACTACCCCACGAAGCTAAATACAAATTTTTATTTTATTTTAAAAGCAATTAAATTTAATATATGATCTTGACACAGAAACTATAGATCAACATTAAGGTTCAAATCTAATCAGTAAATGAAAATTGCAACATGCCGATTCGCTTCTCTTCTCTATAAGACGAAGATAAACATAAATCTCGCCATATTTAAAAAAAATTATCTAAATAAATTAGATGATAAAAAATTATAAATTTATCTTCTTATTGTTTATTTATCCATACAGTGCAATTCAGTACATGACCTTGACTCAGAAACAATAGATCTATATTAAGTTTTAGATCTGATTAGTAAACGAAAATTACAAAATTCTTACTCTCTTCTTTTCGCTATCCGACGAAAGTAAACACAAAGAAATGTCATATACTAAAAACTATTAAATTTAATATATGATCTTGACACAAAAACTATTGATCCACATTAAGTTTTGAATCCAATCAATAAAATATAGTTGAAACATATTTATTCGCTTCTCTTCTTTATCTGACGAAGCTAAACATAAAAAGCACCATATTCTTAAAAAAATCAATATATGACTTTGACACTGAAACTATAAATCCTTTATTAAATTTTAAATCCAATTAGTAAAAGAAAAATCCAAAATGATTACTCGCTTCTCTTCACAATCTGACGAAACTAAACACAAAACGCCCTATATTAAGAGCGTCAAGCGTAAAATTCTCTCGCTGAATTTTTTCCCGTTTTCCATGCTTTGTAAACCGTAAGTCTAAATTACACTTATTTGTAATAAAAAGAAACGAAAAACATCTGTTCAATACAATTTCAGACATGAAATATGCACTTAAAATGGATACAAAAATTATTTTCTCGTATAAAATCTGTTATTGTTTTTAAATCAGATATATAAACCAGACATTTAGATTTAAACAAAGAAAAAGATTAAGATAAGAATTCCAAGAACAAAATCAGGTCAACTACTGTTCACCACACCCTCAAAATGTATCAGTAATTATAAAGGAATGATTAGGTCAAACATTGTAATAATAAAACTCAGTAAAATTTAAAATCATACGCACATGAACAACAATAGAAGCAAATAAATATTTGTTGCGCGAAAGCACGTGATTAAATAACGATCAAATGACGCAATTCTCTTCCAGTGTATGATTAATTAATAAAAGCTGCAGTGAATCACGTTTTCAAATTTATTGTTATCCATACTGAGCACTAACACAATATTTGCACCTGCAGAGATTTACCTGCTTTGAAGTTTATAATTTTTTTACACTTAATTATTTAGTTAACTCATTGATTTTCTAAAAGGAATATTAATTAGGAAAATATAGATTGATTTCAATTAATGAATCAGATTAATTAATTCAATAGAGGTTAAATAGCTTAATCAATCGAATTAATTAATCAATAACATTAAATCAAAAATAAATTAAATAATAAATGTTTTATGAAACTTTAAATACGTATATGTACCAAAGTATAGCCTTCATTTTACCTTTTTATAAGGAAAAAGATTTTATATTGATTTCCAAAAACTCTTATTTAACTTAACTTGAGTCATATTTCTAATTATGTAATTTTATAATGAATGTTTTCACTAATCTCCTGATGTACTAGAAGTTTGAAATTTTTTACAATTGTATGCTCTTGACAAAAAATATGCACTATTTTAATATTTTAAGAACTTAATTATCCATTAAACATTAATTAAATAAATTTTTGGTTTCAGCAGCAAAGGCGCCATCTAGAAAGGAGTATCAGAAACAATAAACCTCAATATAGAAAAAATAAAAATATTTAAAATGAAAAATTCTGCAGTTTTCTAAACTAATATTTAAAATAAAAAAAACTGTTTCGGTCCATTGTTTTTAATTTTCAAATATTTACATCTCCACTTCAAACTTAGTTAATCCGTTTCAACTAAATAAGATTTCTAAAACGTTACGCTTTCATGACTTGTATTAATTTTTTTTAAATTGAAAATGTTTTTTTTTCTATTTTATCGCTGCTTTATTATAAGAAATGAAGCCGCACAAATAAAGTATTAAATTATAATAAATGAAAATCAGGAACTTTGTCCTCCTTCGACTTCCTCATATATTTATATGATGCATTTTGTGTTGAGATTTGTTGTCGTGAAGCGAGAATCAGATATGCATTTATATTTATATAATATGTATTGGTGTATCTCGTTCTTTTGATCTGTTGGGCCCAAAATTGAATTAGAAACTACAATATTGGTGACAAAACAATATACCAAATTTGATTTATTTTACATGTTTCATGCCTTAGTTACAAAATGTTCAGTTGCGACTTAATTTTACAAATCATGTGTGCATTATTCGCGAACACATGAATAAATAGATAGACTGATGGTCAACCCGCTGATGGATTTAATACAGATCTTCAAATTTCATTCTTCTAGCTCATATATTTCGATTTTTTTTTTTAATGTTTGAGTTGTCATGATCCCATGCACACGGATTGACAGATTTCTTGTTCATAGATTTCATCAACAGTATGATACGAAACTACATTTTCCCAATGAACTCCACATATGTCTTTATTTTTCGTATTTACAGACAAATAGACATATGTAAATGTTTAATATATGTCTTTTTTTCCCTGCTGAGGCAGGTTTAAAATGTGGAGATTTATTAAAATCTCGAAATCAAAATTTTTAATGGCGTACTTTCTCTTCCTATACAAGAAAATAAATAGCATTAATTGAAGCATTTATTATATAAATTTCAATAAAATATATCAACAAAGAGGGTTATCTCCAATACTTTCGATATTTAATATTTAAGAATTAGTTAAAAGAACATGCTAATGTTTTACAGAATACAAAATTATATCAAGTTATCAAATGGAATCGAGATCCATTGTATAGGAAACACTACTAAAATTATTTTTTAAGAATCATGTGTTCAGAATCTTTTTAATTGAATGATTAGTAATCTAAAACAAAGAAAATCTTCCTTATAGTCAGGGGTACATCATGATTTGTTTTCAGTACATAATGCCATTTAGTTATTCGTAAAATGTTATATTGTGGCTTAACTGCATTATATTTTGTTAGCTTAACTGCATTATATTTTGTTAGATATTATCATATACAGTTAGTTATATGTGTAATTATGAAATTGAAAATCATATACGGAGAAAATTATGTACTGAAAAGTTCCAGAATTTAAATATTAATCAAATTGGTAAAATATTGAATAATACTATAAAAGCGTTTTTATTCATAAATATTTTCATTAGAGCTGAATTTTTCTAGATTTCTTCATAGTGAAAATTAAAACGGATAATATCATTCTGATTATGTTATTCAATTCTTTACGGCTCAAATTAATAAACATTCAGGCAAAGTGTGCTTTATTCCCCTAGAAATTAATCCAGAAATACTAATGCAAATACCAATCAAATTTGCAAAATTAAAACTAATTATTGTAAAGGTATTTTTAATTCTAAATAGTTTTATAAATGTTGGTATTCTTTAGATTTATGTTTACATAAAATTAAAGCACATACTATCCTTCTAAAAACGACATCCGAACCGTTACTGTTCGATATAGCTAGATTTATGTTTACATAAAATTAAAGCACATACTATCCTTCTAAAAACGACATCCGAACCGTTGCTGCTCGATCTCGCTAGATTTACATTTACATAAAATTAAAGTACATACCATACTTCTAATAACGACATTAGAAACCTTACTATTCGAATTGGTAAATATCTAGAATAATAATGATTCATTCCTCCAGGATAAAGTCAGTGAAGTCCGTGTAAACAGAACTTCTTTGTTTTGTAATTTTTATTTAATTTGACTTGTTTCAAATTTATAAAAATGAAATTTTTTAAATCGATGATGAATAATTATTTCGAAATTTGTAAAATAATAAATGTCGAGAAGAAACATTATAAAAGTGCAAAAAATAGTTAACATGTTTCTAAAAGTTTTAAATGCCAAATGGGAAAATTATTAATGACTGGAAAAAAGTGCTTCCACTAGCAGCTTTTGCACACTTTTTGTGAATTACCAGGCACTTTCCACACTTACCACATTATAAAGCATTGGTGATTTACACTTAACCAAGATGGTAATGCGCTGTTCAAGTATTATCAAAACTAAGTTGTCACAAATCAGTTTGTATAATTAAGTTTTGATTACATATTAGTGACGCTATCAATGTATTGAAATTGAGAAAAAAAAACTGACCGAAAGATTCCATAATATATGCAATAATAAATTTTAAATTAAAGACTAAGAAATAGAAAATAATATAAAATATTTTGCTTTTCGATATAATAAAACGGTGTTTTTTTAAAATGATTTTGTTAAAAAAATTTGAAAAAAAAAAAAATACAACCGTTTTGTCATTTCAGATACTGATTGATATAGTATAAAAACAATTCATTAACTGCTTATAAACAATATTGAAATTATTTTTAACATATCTTACTGTTAATTATAATATAAACTCTGACAAATATAGAACTGGATTAAGAAATATAGTTTTTTTTTCATTTTGATCATTACTTATGTTATATAAGGAGTACCTAATAGTACATGAAAACTATAGAGAAGATACAGAATCTTCCCTTGAGTTTCTCATATTAACTGTAAATAAAAGAAGGATGTTTTTACAAAATAAAATATAAGGCTCAAGAGTAGAAAATCCGTAAATAAAAATGGATATTTATAACAGACATTTTCGTTTAGAAGTAATTTAATAAGTACGAAAATTTAGAAATTAAGTCTATAGTAAATTTATTTTAAGAAATGTGTAGATACTAGATCCCTGCATTGCTAATGTACTTGCTTATATTCTAGCAACATTTCATTTAATATTAATTTATTTTATATGGAGGTTTAAACGATGTAGGTGCCGGAGTTATGGGTTAGGGGTAACGCATCTTCCCCATGCTCTGCGCGTCCCGGGTTCGAGTCCTGGTTCGGGCAAGGATGTTCTCTACACTGTGTTCTATCTGAGAGGTGTCTGAAAGAGGTTGTGCAAGCGAGTATGTGTGCCATCTTCATATGAGATAGAGGTCAGACTTCTGCCCTCAGGTGCTCAGGCGCTTGGCCATCTGAAGCTATTGCACACTCGGCTTCAATCACAGACCGTTCGTCAGCAGGTTTGTGAAATGGTTTAAATAACAGCAACAGCGATGTTACATGTATTGAGTGAATTGATAATAAATGCTTTGCATTTGTAGTATTTGAAACTTTTATCATTTTTAACCAATATTATTTTTATGTAAAAAAATTGTTATTATATACATCTAAATAAAAATATATTTATGAGTTAATCAGCAGTGTAAAAGGTTGAAAACATTATTCTTAGGAGTTGCATTAAACTACTTTTTGAAGGCGTGTTAATATTTCTCAACTTATAAAAGGAATCAATTTATTTCGGAATTAGAGTGAATATATCTTCTAAAACTTACATATTTTGTCATATTTCTGAACACTATTATAAAGAATTGCAGAATTCGCTAATTTTAGCACTAAAATGATTAATCAAACGGAAATTTTGTACTAATATTCAGTAACTAATAATACAAATGCAATTATTCATGCATATTTTTTAGGAAACATAAGAAATTTACCCAATGTAAGAGTTTTCAGCTGTTGTACAACATGTATTATATAGTGTATTCACATTTCATGTTACAAAATATAGATGAGCTTTGAAATCGTTTCAATGTATTAATTTACAAAGGATTCATAAAAGGTTAGATATTTAAAAAATATCAATATATTTGAAAAGTAAAAACTATTGTAATCAAGACATTTAAAGCAGACTATATAAAAATGTATAATATTTTATTTATTTAACATGAGGAGAATATATATTATACCTTAAGTTAAAACAACTGAAGATAAAATATATAATATTTCATAACACATGTTTCTAAGTTTACATAAGTTAATTAATTATATTCTCATTCACAATGGCAATTTTTAAGAAGCAAAGTTACTGATAGCAAATAAAAGTATAATTTAAAATTCAGTAAATAGACAAAATCTTATTAAAATTAACAACATCTATAAATATTGGAAGAATAATAAGTATGTTTGTTATAAAAGATTAATTTAAATTCGCTTACAGATATTTGGCACCATTAATTCACTTCAATAATAATTTCGCTACTTGCACAAATTGTGTATGTATATATATACTTTAAACTTTTAAAAAACATATTTTTAGGCTGTATTCAACAAACTTGGACTTTATAGAGATCCATTTTTTTTTCTTTCATAAGAACAAAACGTATTTTAGAGTAAATATATAGTTTATGACTTCATTTTTTCATCCACCAAAACAACTCAGGAACTT
>JAPMOR010013427.1:0-12386 GCA_026543865.1 Argiope aurantia
ATATATATGATCTCACATACATAGTTTTACCAAAGTTTTATCATGAAAATCATTGCAATTAGGAGGCTATCCTTACTTGACTGATGTGTTGACAAACACTGACTGATGTGTTTGACGGTGTTCATTCCTTGATTGCTACAAGAGAAATAACCGTTAGTGTGTCTTTGAGTTTTTTCACCTAAATCAATGAGTTGTCCAGATTGCTGGGAGGCGATACGGAACACGAGGATTTTTGTGTCTCGAGAGACTCATTCTCTTTTTATTTATCTTGCGCGGTGATGGATGTACGGCTTTTTCTTCCGTCACTAAAATCAAAGTTTATTGTGACTTTAAGCATCGGCCGATAAAATGCTGCCCACTGCAACAGGAAATTACAAAGTCCTGTTCATTTCATACACAATCGCCCCCCTTGTTTTTTATTGGTGTTGAACCAGATAGTACTTGGATTGAAATGTGTGGCCTAAACTTCAGACGTAGACGTTATTGCGTTTCAGAAGATATATGGAATTCATTAGGTCTTTTCTTCTCAAACGTGAACAGCCTCATCCAGTGCAGTTGTCTGTTGTGGAAAAAAGAGAGAATGTTAGCAATATTTTTTCTTTTCAGGAATTTATTTCTTACTTTCAACAAAAGTAGAGTCCAATGCTTTAAATATTTTTAGCCCGTACAGGGGCATCTGACAGAGTGATATTTCTGAATTAAAAGGATTTTGTTAACTATTTTGAATTGTCTAGGATTCGGAATACAAAATATTCCTTTGTTTATAATAGAAAGCTTTATTCATTGGAAATGTGTTGATATTTACAGGCATTTTTTTTTTCTATTTTCAGGATAAGTTTGATTTAATCTTTAAAAAACTTCTGAAATAACTTTTGGGTCATTGTATATTATTGCTACAAACATTTCTTTATTGTAAAGGACACGGACAACTGATGGGACGTTGTTTCCGAAATGAGAACTTTTAGCAGTAACACATTAGCACTTTGTGATGAAGCAATTTTTACTTTGAAATCATTTCTAACATAAGCAAAACTTTCAAATTTCTTTGTCAGACCTCTTCCGTTAACTTAGATCTGTTACTCTTAAAGTCCAAAATCACTTTGTTAAAAATAACTGTACTTTCATCACATTAATATTAATATTTAGATATAAAAGTATGATCTTCATTTGAAAACCACAATTTTGAAAAATATATTAGAAATGATAGAAAAGCCATTAAACAATTTCCTTTAATACTCTCTCTCTCGTTGCTCTTACTTGTAGCGACATCTAATGATGCTCTGAGAAATTATATCAACATAAGTTTTCAAGCTAATTACATTAATTTAACATGAATGGCAAATTTTATTGGACTTTTAAGTAAGTGAGAAATTTATTTGTCAATTTTTTATGGATATGGAAAACACATATCCATTAATTGCAGAAAATGACATCATGATATAGCTAACTATTATCTAAAACTACTTTGTTCAAGAAAAATGTGAGATTGATTGCACTAAAAGTGCTAATCACGTATTAGATTTATAATTTTAGTCTTAAAAAAAAGTCATAAACACTGATAAGTTTCTGCAGTAACTATATTTATTCAATATTCTTCATGGGGCTTGTGCTGGAATTTGTTACAAAAACACACAATTAATAATAGGAAAATAATTCATTTTTTGTTACTTATGGAATAAGGGCTCTTTTTGAATTTAACAGGTGCATTATAAATTCAAACTGCAGTAATTAATCAAATCTATAAAAAAATTGGCATACATAGTTGTAAGATTCTAACAATTCAGATATCAAAACGTAAGTCTGGTTTTGTCTTTGTAATTGAACCCAGTACTAGATAAAGTCAATAAAAATACATTTTTATTCCGAGATATTTCAGGAATTGTAACTCCTTATTCGAACTGAATGATTCCACCGAATCATATCAAAGGAAACTCTGTGCCATGACAACAGAAGAACAGAGAAAGACAACATTTTACGACAGTGAAGAAATTGGAAAGAGATTAAAATGATGATCATGGAATGTAGGTTGTTCCTTATCACGCATTCTTTCACTTTTAAGAATGAGTAAATGTCAAGCCTTAGAATCATATGTCAAGCTTGTCAAGCGTTTTCCATTAAGAACTGTTTTGATTTCATGCCGATACTTTGAAATTAAACTACTGGAAAAGAGGGAAATGAAACGGAAAATATCTCTATATAATAGATATATAAAACGCTAAAGTACATGACACAGAAATCGTTGGATGGCAGTGAAATGTAAACAAACCATTATACGAATGTTTCAGGTTGCTTTATTCTACATTTATGCAAGTGCGCTTGATTCTATGTTTTTCTAATTAATAGAGTTGCAAAATGTTATTAGAAATTCTTTGGAAAGGACTGGCATTCCATTAAATTAGAAGAAACAAAATGTAAAAAAAAAAAAAAAAAGGTGTCAAATAGAAAAATGAACGAACGCAAAAATAGGCTTAAAAAACGCTATGGAAATAGGCTTAGGAAAAATAGTCTTAGGAAAACGCTATGACTTAAATATTCCATATCACTCATTAAGAAAGTCAGTTATCTGGGCGAACAAGCTGGTCATTAAAAGCGGCTAGCATAAATATTATGTTGTTTCATTTAAGGCAGGTATTTACTACGTCATCCTTATCATTTTGCATGCGTCTTATTAATATATTTGCTGAACACAAATTGACCCTTTTTTATTATTTACAAATGGTACTATTTATTAATTTTAATATTTATTTTTCATTTTCTTTTTTACTTAAAATAAAAGGAGCTATTTGGTTTTATTATATAAGAATGAAAATACCGAGAAAGTGTTGAAGGAAACGTGACTCATTTTCCTCCATTTTATCCGCAGAAAGAAACAAAGTAGGCAGTGTGTCATGCGTTCATTCATGGCATATTCTCCTCAGCAAACAATGCTGACGACTACCAAAACATTGCAGAGTAATTGCTGTTATTTTATAAGAGCACGACATACCTCAGACGTTATCCTCCCCCCCAAAACTTCAGGATTAAATGAGTTGACATACTTCGAAAATCGCAAAAGAGCGGGAGGAAAATCGTGAAACGTTACATAAAATATTGATCGATTTTGGGCCACGACTTGCAAATTAAATGAGAAAACTTAAGATCCCTCGCGGAAAAATGATTTGTAGTTTGAAAACCATTTTAAAATTATTTTGTTTCTCAGAGAAAGAGAACGAAACAACCTCGGAAACTGTTGTTTCTTTTATTAAAAATCCTCACAAAAAATGTTAAATAGAGCTTTGGATTTCCCCTCGGGCTCTTTGTTTTATGAATTTTTTATTATTAAAGATAAATGAGGCTGAGGAATATTGAAGTAAAGATAAAATAGATATGCTCCAAATACAAAGAAGGCTAACGTGACTTATAGTTTAAAAAAAGTTTTAAAATAAAAGTACCGTCTGAAAGGCCTTTTTGTTTAAACTTTAAAGCAGGCGGAGAAGTATCATGTATGCCAATAAAAAATATCGGTCGTTGGTTTTTTATGAACGAGTTTAATGAAGTGTACAGTATCAAGAAGTTTTAAAATGTATTATCGGTAATCAGTAATTATGTATAAGAAATGTTGTATCTCTACTGATATTGATCATATATACTTCTATACTAATTTTGATTTCATTTTTTATGAATCAATAAATGAAGTCGAAGGAGAGAATTATTATTTTTTGAAAATTATTATTTATAGTGAATTAATTCTATATTCTATTTCATTATTTATCGACAGTAAATGAAAATAGAGTATTCTGTTTGAAAATTATTATTTAGTAAAATGAATTAAAAGTTGGTTTCATGCCATGCACCAGAGAGAACTAATCACTTCCGAATTCTGCTTAAACTGTTTTATAATAGAATTAATTTATTGATTTATTAAAAATAGGAAGACAAATTTATCAGACAGATGTTTAAAAAATGAAAATAGAGGTATTAAAACCCACAATATTCTTTTGGATGAAAACTGTAAGGAGGCAATCGTGATAAAATTTGATATTTTGAAATGGTATTTTTTTTCTGTTTCTTTGTGTGGTTTATAGTGTTCAAGTTCATGGTTTTTTTTAAAGTAAAAGAACATAAATTACCAGTATTAATAACTCTAGTTTATTAAAAACGGGACATTTGGGATATTTATTTCTATAATATAACAAAATTGATTAAAATTTTGCATAATCATTTCAATTATTCAATTTAGAAAAATCGATTCACAATCTCTTGTAACAAAACATTGCATACATTAAATGCATTAGTAACAAAAATAAAAAAAGAATGTTCCTAGTGAAATTTTATCTGCAACACATGAAACATCTAATTATTTTTCTCTAACAGATTTGATCTCTGCCCAGTTAGGTTCTAAAGCAATTTTTTGTATTTAAATAAAAACTCTAAAATCTTTAGAATAGTTTATCTGTGAAATTTTAAGAATGTATGTAAGCCTGAATAACCGAGTTTGAAATAAGGACAGAAATCGAAAAATAGTGTTTGGGCCACTAAAAATTAAAATCAAAATAGATGATGGAAGATTTTCTATAAAAGTTTTAATTCCATGAATTAGAATTAAAAATGCAATTTTTTTGCTATTATATAAAAAAAAAATTTATTTTGCAACTTACTGTAACTTTACCTTTATAGATATGTCTTTTTAGTGGTTTAAAAAGGTCATTAGTATTTGATGCTTTAAAACTTTTCAATGCGATTAAGATAAAAACTAAAAACTAAATAAATAATAAGAAGAAATGCGTAAAAGTGAATTAATGTTTTCAATTCTAATAATTATTATACAAAGGAATATAAATATAATATTTCTTTTAAAACTATTCGTCAATAAGTTAAAAAATGTAAAGTTTTAAAAGAAATACTTCATGTTCGGGTTGATTATAAGTTAGAGGGGAAAAAAAACATGAACATTTCTGTATTAATTCATTCTTAGTTCTTTATGTTTTTTATTCATTTTTATATAGAAAATACTTCTAATTTAATAACTCATAAAAAACTTTGATATAAGTGATACTCATAAGAAAATCGGAGAATTTTTTGAAAGAATAAAGAAATTTTAAGAAGAGAGGGGGAGTGAAGGATGAAAGAATTGAGTGGAAATTCATTTCACCCTCTTACCCTCTCTTCTTAAAAAAATTTCGTTTCAACAAAAGAAAAGAATTTTAAATATTTTAGAAAGAAGTTAAGCAATAAAAAATCTTCATTGAATTATGAAGATAAAAGTAAAAAAAAAAAAAAAAAAACATATTAACAGGATTTTATAAAAAAATCAAGTACATTTTCACAATAAAAAAAATCGATTTACTTTTTGCAAACTAATATAGCTATATCAAATAATAACTGAACAAAATTTAAAAGTTCCTTCAGAAAATATATAAAATTATACTGATTTTATTTTTTTAATCACGAGTTCTCATACAATTAATTAAATTAACAAAACTAACTTCTTAGTTTTCTTCAGGGAAAAAAATATGGTTTTAAAATTCATAAAAAGTAGAGCTTTGAATATTATTCCTTGAAATCCAATGAAAAAAATAAAGGGTTGTTTATTTTAAAAAATATTATAATTCTAATGAATAATGTCACAATGTCCAAATATATGTGGATGTAAATTACACATATATATTTTAATAAACTGTAATAAAATTTTATTTCATTTTTATAACAATAATTAAACAGAAATGAAATGATAAGAAGATAAAAAATTTTTTGAGGGAAAATAGATTTTAAAATTGCACTTTTATTTATGTAACAATTTTTTATTTGATTTTTACACCTTTATCTTTAATTTATAATACATTATCATATATATTGCGGATTATTAAACCGATTAAATCGATTTTCTTCCTAATTCACCTATAGGTGGCGTCACTTGGATGAAATCAAAATTTTATTAAATAAATCCATTAACTGATAACTTAATCCTGGAAATATAATAAAAATGCATTAATGCAAACTTTTTTTAAATGTTATCTCAATAGGAAATAGGTGAAAGATATTTTATATAATTCCATTTTTTTTGTTCAGAAACAAATAAAAGTGTGTAAAAATTATAAAGTGAAAAGGCAAGGAGGAGAAAAGTAAAATAATGAACATTATTATGAAAAGAAGCATCCCTTTTTGATGTTGTTTTTTACAATTTATGTGGCAACATCAAAGAATACACACTTTGAATTCCCTTTTAAAAATATTTTTACAAGAATGAGATTGGCATGGAAATCAATTTTTGCCCTATTTTTGCTTAAAATCCAATTTATCGATATTTACAAATATTTTAGTTATGAAAAAGTTTGTTCATGAAATGAAAATTTTACCACTTATCTAAATATGCATTAAAAACACACAACGTTTTAAACAGTAGACGCGAAGTATCTGAATGTAATGTTCGTACTGATTTTTAAGTAATCAAAATTATTCGGACGTATTCTCATTAAAAGAATGTCAAACTTGTTTAATATATTCTAAAAACTTCACTGGAACAATTATCTTTTCCGTTTTGATTCTTGTTTAGTATACCAATAAATTTTTTATCTTTCATCTCCAAGTTGAGAATCAGCTAATGCAAAATACAATGCTGCATAAAAAGAACTGAGCTGATTTCATCTTATATTGTGTGTGAAAGGGTGTACTCAGATGAGACGCACTATCAACCACCCATAAATACTCGCTTAGTCCATGGCATGATTTTGACATAATTGGAATGCTTAGTATTATTTTGTGAGTAAAAGTTATTAAAAACAAAACTCTGAACTGTGCAACGCTTTCAAAAGATGCATGTAAGTCCCTTACAAAAACTATTACACTAAAAAACTATTATAACTAGAAATAGTGATGTTATGTATTCTTAATGTAACTTTAAGGAACATGTGCATCTTCAAGTTATGAACTGCTATATTAATCGTGTTATAAACCCATTGAATAATTTTACCGTTATGGCTCATTTTTTTCTCTTCTTGAAATTATTGATATAATAGAATATATAGGAGATGGTTTGGTTTAGTTATATTAATGTCCCGTTTAAAGCAACACTTAAGCTATTTTTGGGACGGACCTCGTAATTTTGAACCGCGGTCAGATGACGAGGACGACACCTGAACTGGCACGCCCCTCTCCACACCACACCAGCGGGAGGACGTTTGGTCAGGACGGTTTTAACGTGCAACTGACCCCCTTACATGACTGTTCTTCGGTGGAATCGGGTCTCGAACCTGAAACCCTCCGGTTCCGAAGCCGAGACCGTACCACTAGGCCACCGCGGCCCGATATATAGGAGAAATTATTTATATAGGAGATTATTTATAGGAAATTATTTATATAGGAGATATGTGTCCTGTACTGTACAATATAAAGAGGTATGCATAACTTCTAGTTGGAAATCGCCGAGGAGTGTTTCACACTTTTATCACTCTATACACACTTTATATGTTATATTATTTTTCTTTCTTATACATGAAGTATAGAGAAAGTATTGCAATTTCCAAAAAAATCGAGATTTTGACGAATCTACACGTTTTAGACCTTTCCGAGTTCGGAGGGCTCATTTTTGTAATTATGCCTGCTAGTCATTTCGAGAAAAAGATAACTCAAAAACGCCTTGAGCTAGACGAATGAAATTTGGTAATTAGTCTTTATTCTAAATTTGTAGGTTTCTATGAAATTGTAAATGAAATCCATTCAGAGGAAGTTTATCTGTCGATGTATGAGTGAACACGATAATTAGAGGTGTCAGCCGCGTCATCTGACTGTGATTTCAAATTACGATGGCCATCTCAAAATAACCTTAGTGTTACTTTTATAAATGGGTCGTTAATCTAACTAAACTAAGCTACTTTATTCAATACCTCAGTTCTTGAAAAGGTAAGCGTTTATCTAAAATGGGAAACAGGATCTTACTTAATCCAACACACATTTTTTAAAACGCTTTTATTTAACTTGACTTGCTTAATGATGCTGACTTGAAAAGGGGAAATTTCGTAATTGTTTTTTCACGTATTTCGCGATGCGCTAGAATTTACAGATTTTGTACATCATTGCATGTTTGATGGCAAAAGTTTAATAATTAGTTAATCAATTAAATTAAATTAAATTTGGATTTTATAAGAGTAACGCCATCTCTTATCTTAACGGCAACTCTTATAAAAAAATCACATGAAGAACTTTTATTTCAAGATTTATAAATAGGAAATGATTAAAATGAAAGGAAATTTCTTTTGTTTTTCAAACTAATAAAAGTGTGTTTAAAAATTTAAAAAAAAAGTAAAACTTGTTCTCTTCTCTGCTTTTCAAATACATTGTGTAAGAAAATGGAATCAATGTACTTCTAATGGTATATAACGGACCTTCATTTGCTCTATAGACGATAAACCACTTTCTTTAATGTAATCTGAGGTATGACCTCATATGGCTATCTTTCTACACTTAATGAACCATGACGGATCAAAGTGGATGATTATAAACTTTCGCTTTAAAAAAAACTTGCAAACAATGTTACCTTTTTTTAAAAAAAAAAATCGTCACATTAGTTGTTGTATTACATAAATATAAAATAAATTTTTGATTACGAGCTTCCTTTTCTAAAATTTATACTGATGAAGACGTTTAGTCTATCGTTATTAACTACAACGAATCCTGCTGGACGGTTAAAATCTAGATATGTAAGACACTAATTTACGTGGCACAAAAAAAAAAAACACTTATTATTTATTGTCGAGTGGCAACATTCAAATGTAAACAAAATATCGCATAAATATTAGACTATTTAATTGAATCTATTTACTGCTGCATTAAACTGGACATTTCGCTTAAAAATGGAGCTGAAGTGGAGCTGAAAAATATTATTAAATGTTGTGGAAAGGATTCGGCGTGGTATCAGAATAGTCCATTTTGTTAGAGAAGAAAAAAAAGCCAAGAAATAAGCTTTAAACGTAAAGTTTAATAGAGCGCAAAACTAGACTTAACCGTCATCAGATGGATAATCGCTGACTTACCTATGAAAAGTGACGTTAATATCTTCCAAAACAATTATTTTATAAAAAATATCTTTGCTTCGTTTTAAGAGTATAAGAAATTAGGGAAATGAATTTGATTTCATTAAAATACGTATAATATTTATCGCTTAATTCTAATAATATTGGTAACTTCAATTTGAAACAATGTTTTTAAACGCTATACCGGAATTCAAACTCATGCGTCTAAACATTCAATCTGATACTTTGGCCAATCATTAGCTCCGTAATAGGATTCTCGCTTGTGATTTTATGTCATAATATATACACTTTTTAATTTGCATTAAATTGATACAAATGGACACATATTTTTCGGTTTGCTTCAAATAAAAAGATAAATTTAAAAAATATACATGTTCTATTACAGAGTAAAAAGTCAATAATCTAGGCGAACAAGTTGGCCGCCAAAGGCAGTTAGTCCTTATTATCTTATAAGGTTAACGGATCAGAATCAGATCACATGTATATTTCAATGAAGATGGTAACTCGGATTTGAGCGCTTAGTCGAAATATCGCAGTATGATAATATTGTAGACTTAATTCATGTCTGGCATTCGAAAAGATAGACTAAAGCAAGCGTAATTTTTGGACGACCGCTTAATAGAAAAAAAAGTATTATTGTTTCAAAGTTTTTTTTCTTCTTGAATACCTTTTTTCTAAAATCAATACTTTTTACATTAAATAAAGAAAAATATTTTTCAATCTCAAAATTTCCGATTTCCTTGATTGATTGCGATACGGATTGTTTTAGTATATTAAAAGTCTGTACGTTAGTGTTAAAATCTAAAACACTTTCGTGTGTGTAGAAAGGGAGGAGGAGGCTGAAAGTATGTGCGTTAAGGAAAGGTGGGGGGGGGGGGAACGAACACCGCAAACCGGAAATTGGATTTAATTTTTGCTCACGCGAGTGGCGATCGCGCGTTTTCTCACGGGAGGGGAAATATCCTAGGTCCACACTGAGTCACAAACATATGTCACTCCCGGATAGAGCGAGTCCGGCACAGTTTCGCGGACACGCCCATGGACGGGGTGGGGCGAAATCGATCCGGCGTGCAGGAAAATCCGGAGAAAAAGTGACTCCAATTTCCTCGAAATGGATAGCCACAATTAAAACGCGGCGCACTCGCTAAATGAACCGACCCGGGGATCATAACTGGCTCCTAAATTTGCATTAGTAGTCAGAGTGGCGCGGAGTTGGCGCCAAAAGCCATTTTTGTCTGAGATCTGGTTGCAGTTGGCGGGGGAGAAAAGGTGTTCTTTCAGAGTTAGCGAAGACGTACGCTGACTATTAATACGCGTGTTTGAATATTTAATTAAGGTGAAAAGAGGAAGGTGCAACGCAGAAGGAAAGGATAATGCAGAGTCGTGCGAATGGCAATTTGTTAACTTTGGTTCGGAGAATTGAATGGAAAGGGAAGAGAATTTGAGTAACAAATCGAAAAATAAATGTCTGAAACAAAAGACAAAAAATTTTGTAAAGTGATGTTCTCAAGAATTTCTTCTCTAGATGGATAGAAAGTTTGGAAATGAAACGCATAAATTATCAAGAGAAAATTGATTATATAACAATTAATTTACTATTTATTATTGCTTATATAACAATTTTTTATTATGTTAATTAATTTGCAGTAGTAAATTAATTTAAATAAAGATTGATTATACGCACTTTTATTAAAAAGAATTACTAAAATTACTAAATTACTAAAAGAATGTACTAAAAAGAATTTATTTAATTAAATTATTTTCTACCTCAAAATTTTAAACTTATAATTCATTATTATAAAAATTATGGATTCATGAAGTAAATCATCTTAAAATCATTAAATACGGTGTTAAAATTTAATTAAAAAATTAAATTAATTAAAAATTAAATTCCGAAAATATTAAAATAATGCAATGTTATTGAGATTACAGAAGTGTAAAACATTAATACATCAGGACTTGAACAACAACAAAAAAAATTATTAAAAAAGATATATTTTAAGAAAAATGAAACAAGTCAAGTTATATAAAAGGGGTTAAAAAAAGAGAGAGAGAGAGAGACTGCAAAAATGTCAGCAATTTATAAAATATAAAATAAAAAATTCATATAGTGTGGTTTTAAAGCAGTTTACAACTTCGTTGTACGTATATGCTATAGAAAAGCGGAACATAAAACCTGCAAATTTACGTGCGAAATGACTGTCATAATCACAGCTGATACTTTACGAAAAGGCCAAAAAAGTTGCCGTGTACTAAAAAAATAAGGAATAAATCAAGGGATCACGTGGGATAGATAAGTTTTTATTAAAAGCATATTTGCGATGACTAAATGTTGATAAAAGTGTAATTAATGACTAAATGTTAATTTGTGACATAATTTAATGATAATGTGTGATGTTAATGATTGGTTGACAACTATGTATTTATAATGCTGACTGTATCCATTAATTAATCTGAAATTCCAGGTCTGCATTTATTAATTTATTTGGGGGAAAATCATGTTGATGAGACTAGTTATAAAGCTTTTATTATAAAACAAATTGACATTAATAAAGAACTTTATTAATAGTTAATTAAATAACATTAAATCATCATAAATAAAAGAGGTGAAATCAAATTCGAAAATAAAATTAATAATTTCCTCTTTAGCATAAAGCATATGACATCATTTATCTGCAAGAAAAGGACGATCTAGAGCTATGAATGGATGTTTTAGTGGATGGTTTGTGACAGTTAACATCATCTTAAAATTTGAACATATTACTTACTTTGTTAATAATATTTTATGTATCATCTATTATAACATTTTTCTAAATAGATATATTATCAAGTAGATTTTATTGATATAAACATTTGATTGCAGTAATCTGACACATAAAATAACAAAAATATTTCCTTTTAAAATATTTCGTTATCATTGAGGCTTTTACAAGATTAGATTTAAAAAATTTGTCTGTCATAAGTAATAATTTTAATCAATTTATTCAAATGAAAACAACGTTGAAATGGGGAAAACAGTTAATAAATAAGATTTTTAACAAATCAAATTCTAAAGTTAAAGGACCAGACTGAAAAGATTATTGAGCAAATATCATCTGCCAGCTGCATAATCCCCGTTTGATCGCTACGACAAAAATTAATCTGTCTGAAATTCCGAGGTGTCTTCTCAGAAATTTTGTATTTTTTTCTGACATCTGGGCAGTCTAAGTTTATCATGATACTTCCAAAAATTCATATTACATTATCAGCAATTTAATACATTTAAAGAAATGGAGTTAAACTGTCTATAAGATTTCTTAAGAATTAAAATTTAATAACGTTAAAATAAAACTTCTACACAAATATATATATATATATATATATATATATATATATATA
>JAPMOR010013427.1:12486-60631 GCA_026543865.1 Argiope aurantia
AAAAAAAAATTATTCACATTTTTAAAAAAATGGTAGGGCCATAATGGCAATGAGTCTTATATTTCGTGTCTTGATATTGTAGTTTTGAGATTTAATTCCGTCATGATGAGGGATTGATACAAAGTTAATCTGTCTTGTAGAGGTGTAAAAATTTCGAGATAGAGGTGCCAGCTTAGGGGCCGTCCGCATCATTCGATAAAAGTTCGAAATGACAAGGTGTGTTCCAAAAAGGGTCTCTGTATAAATAGTTTATTCTTAAATGAATTATATGAATTGATAATTTATCTTACTATGTTTAATTTCAATTCGAATAATGTAGCAATTCAAATAATGTAAATAAATCGTGGCTCTCTTTTTGGTATTGTAACGCTTATTAATACGATTAAAAAGCCCTTCATACAATTGATTTAAGAGTGCAGTTTGCTAAAATTCCTGAAGTGATTTTTAATGAACTATTTATATTTATTTTTAAATGAAGAAGCTGTTATTTTAAGCTGTTTTTCACCAGTTATAAAATGAGGGCCACTTATTGAGAAAATTAATTGTATAACGAATTATTCTTTTCATAAAATGCTATTAGTGGATTTTATAACTAGCTATCATTCATTAATAATTTACAACAAAAAAACATAAATAGTGCGTAAATCAAGAAAATACACAAGATTACACTAGATGTAAAAAGAATAAATTCGAATCAATAAAACATTAAAACCTTCGTTTTAGAAGTTTTAGAACTGGAAATAAACCAGACTTCGCGGTTCATAATGTTGAAAGTCTATCAATTCATTTATAATTTCTTTTTTTTAACTTAAAATGAAGGTAAATGAACAAGCTCTGAGCCTGGAATCGAAACTCATGTTTACGATCAGGCATCTCAAACGGTGTTGATATCGAATGAAAATTTGAAAAGTTCTAAAAGTGTACAAGAGGGGAAAAAACTAAAACTAAAATGATTTTCTTTTTTTTTAATGAAATATCAGACTATTCTAGAATTTTCTAGCAGCGAAAATAAGTAGAATGGAAGCCTTTGAAAGCAATTAACTTCTAGATTAAAAGGTTAATTAAGAAAAAGGTTTGGAACAACGAAAACTGAGGGAAAATATATTATTTGAGGCATTTAAATTTTTATAAGCGTTATTAAAAGTCTGCTGCTGTAAATCGATTTTTCTTCGAGAACAAAGATGATGATTTCAAAATAAATAAAAGAAAAAAGAATTCTTCATCAAAATGCTTCATTAATTACCTTTCTCTTATTCAAGAATATTCTTTATCTGGAAATTTAGGATCTGGCAATACATTAATTTTTCCGTTTTATTAATGCTGTAACAAAAAATGATAATTAGCGGAAGTCAGTTGAAAAAAATTGACTCAATGTTTTTTTTATTTTTATTTTTTGTACTTTGAGGAAGGTAATCAAAAACTATTAAGAATTTCAGACCGCTCTTTCAATTTTAACTGTTGTTATTGATTTGGAAGTAAACGTATTTTCATGACTAATTACCGATTTATATTTGCATTCCCTTTAAACTGATAATAAATTAGAAATTAAGGTTGCATCAAATTTTGGAAATTGCAGTTGTTTGTAACAGGAAAGAAAATCATCGCAGAATTTAACAAGAAAGTAAATATTTATAGCTCTAAAATGATTTTGAATAATACGATGAAATGTGTTTCATAAGATACGACAACCACTGAACAATAGGAAAAAAATATTAATGGCTTACAATAATTTTTTTTTCAACTTAAATCAGCAAACAAGAGTAAAAAAATACTTATTTCACATCTTTGAGTAAAATGTTAAATATAAATTTAAAAAAAATAATTAAAAACTGCTTATAAAAATTCCTATCTTAATTTTGATGTCAGGCCATGAAATAACTTTTCTTTATTCTTAAGTGTTTCTAGTAAAAGCTAATGAGTGAAGTGAAACCAAATTTCATATACAGATTACGGAAGATATAAGAAAATTAATTTTCTGTTAAAAGTCAATAATAAGAAAGATTTTGATGCGATCAGGAAAATGGATTTCGCAAGATTTTATCTATGTGTCGAGTGATAAAATGCTCATTCATCTCTTCAAGGCTTACATATTCTACAAATGTCATTTCATTTCTTCCCAGTCCTTAGTATAGTCTGCAGAAGCCCTTTAAATAAAATTAGAAGAAAATTAAATGAAGGCCAGCAAGAATATTTTTAGGAAAACAACTTATAGCACTCAGATGCATATTTTTTGCGATATTTAGAATTAAATAAAACAATTGTGAGGTATTTATCAAGAATTTATTCCATTATTTCATCATCTGATGAATGTTTATGTATAAATAATAAATAAAATAAAAAAAAGCGATTTTTATTTTTCAAATTAAAATATTATGTTAACTTCATATTATTTCAAGAAATAAAAATGAGAGAATGAATGAGAAAACCTTCTAAGGATCTAATATTTATAGAAATTTCAGAAGAGAATATTTTCATAATAAAGCAATTATTAGGTAAGATTTATTAGAAAATAATTTATGAGCTGCTGGCGAGTGTAATTATTGCGTATATAAAATCATTTCATCTCCTAACCACAAGAATGCTTAACTACTAAATGGAATTTAGTTAAATAATTTATCATTTAGTTTAATAATTTAGTTAAATAATTATATCATTGATAACATGCATTCCTAATAAACAATCATAAAATAGCATAATAATATTTCATGGTATAACATAACATAACGCCATCCTGTGCCCCCGGTGCCTATAACACTAAATTATCTAACCAGTTGGATAAGCTCAAGATGGAAGGAAGGAAAAAAAAAGAAAAAAGAAATTGTTGGTTATTTCATGGTATATCTGTATCTACTTTTGCGCCAGCAATACGTCAAGAAATTGGTACTTCTGGCACGCATAACAGTTTCACATTTACATTATTTACCCTTCCAATCTTTTAATGGAACAAAATAAGCATGAAACTCTATTATAAGCATGCAGATAATTTATCTTATAATTAATAATTATTTCATAGACAGTATATGATATCAATGTGTACAAAGTTTCTAAATAATTACATTTGTAATTCATTAGTTTTAAATAATCATCTCATTCAAGAAATATTAATTTACTTATAATGAAATCTCTCTCTCTCCATGTTTTTAAATGAGCGAATTCATCCTTTTTTTTAACTCAACTAATATCAACTTAATTAATAATTGCAACCCTATATTATAAGAAAATATCTGTTTCCCTTCCTTCAATATCTGGTCCTTTCATTCAATCAGCCTTTCAGCGCATCTAAATAATTACTAAATAATTAATCATGAAAAAGGTCATCATTAACTGATTTTACTATATGTGAATTAAATGATTATATTATATGTGAACTAGTTATGTAGATTTATCGAGATCATAATCAAAATTCAAATGAAAACGAAACAGGGTCCCTTTAATATTATATTAAATAAGGGACCAGAGAAATGTTTTAATTATTGAAGAATTTGCATTAAGGTTTTCAATCCGTTAAGTTCCATTGCTTTAAGATTGCGTGATATTTACAAGAAGATTATTATTCAATAATTTTGTATTGAAAAAACCATTTTTTTGGTCTGATATCTATTTCTATATCAATAACTACAACGAATAAAACATGAATATCTCCCCCTCCTCCTTTTAGCATGGCCAATATCTTCTCCTATTACCCGACTAACCTTTTAATGCTACCAAATAATCATGAAACACTATCAGAGTGTACAAGAAAACAACCCTGTAGCCGTAACTGTAGATTTAAGACCAATGAGGCGGTGGCATCGGGTCTGGGCATGTTGATGGAACATTAGCTTCATGTGCTTGGATGTTGTTTTTTCTATACAGATTGGCTACCATGGAAACGGGATGGTGGCCTCATGGCCTCCCCCCTCCCAAGTCGCATTGATTCCGTTTAGGCCATTGTGCTGTACGGATTACACAGGATGAAAAACCGAGAAGAGGAAATTGAAAGGGTTTGTTGCTTCCTTGACTTTGACCACCCCCTTTCTGGGGGCACCCTTTCATCCGTTCGGTTAAAACTTTTAGGCAAGTGCATCTGAAGGGGTGGGGTTATTTGCATTGTCATAAAATGGGGGGGGGTAGATGGGAAGGACGTGAAAGGATTTCACCCTACAAGTGGGAGGCCTGCGGTATCTTTGGTGATGGGGAATCTGATACCTAATAAAACACGGAAATCATTTTAGTTAAAGCGATTTTTTTTATAGATGAGATGTCAAGATTTATAACAGGTATTTTTTGAAAAAAAAATTTCACATTAATCTCTATACCGTTTAAAGTATATTATATTCATGATGTCAAATATTAGACATTATAGATTGTCATTATTATAAGGGCATTCTATCAAAAATTGTATAAAATGTTCCGATACCAATTTTTTATTAATAACCAGAATCTTCTATTTTAAAAACAGCAATATTTGTATAAAATTTATTTAAAAAATGAACTGAATTTTTTCCTATTTTGTTTTTAAGAAGTGTATAATTTTTTGGTCAATTTCATTTATATGAATGCGTCACTCCGTTAATGTTAATTTTAAATGATATTATTTTATACATATTGTTACCCTAAGAACCTTCACGACATTTTGACTTCTTTTCATTTATATATTCCTTATGTTTTTTAAGAATTTTATTTTTGATTTTATACACAAGTTTCTGGGACTATCAAAATCCTGGTTGCCAAGACCTTAATAATAAGTTATTTTTCCCAGATTTTCAGTGGTATTTCTTCCATAATGAATGTATTAATCAAATATGCACAAAAATGTTTTTATTTTATTTTAAATGATTCATTATTTTCAATGAATAATATGCTGTCTTATATATGTTTTATGTAAAAAATGAAAAAAGGTAACTAAAAACAAAAAAATGTATTTATTCAAAATTTTGTGTCTATTTTTGTGTTATAAGAATTGGAATTTGAAATGTCCTGTATGATCAAATTCAGAAAAGAGCTAAATTACTTATTCCATTTATATAAAATAAATAAATAAATAACGCTTTCCATGTGGTAAGAAAATACAATTTCTATTTAATAATAAGGAGAACTTTGTCAAAATAAATATTAAAATGTAAGATATGATTTATTTCTAAATAATCTTGGATTCGTTCTGTTCTTAGGATTGAGAAATTTTACACTATTCATGTGAAGTTAGCATTGATTGTTTTTTCTTCAACATTTCCTTAAAATTTTATTTATTGATTGTAAGCTCATTATTGCTACCATTTCTTGTTGAAAGTTTCCTTTTTTTTATATAAAATATTTGCCGTAAGTTAAGTTGAATGTTCATTCTGTCCATAATAGTCTGTGGACAGAAAGACCAAAAGAGTTAATATAAGAGATAAATTATTGATAATCATAGAATTTCAATGCGCGGATTAAATCTAGTTTAACAGCAAATAAAAGAAATATTTCTTATGATAATTATATTCTTTAATATAAAAAAATTTAAAAATTTCGATGACAAAATTAAAAACCAGTTATTATTTGGAAAGACATTGTCTTTTTATTTGAAAAAAACATGAAATAAAAATAAGTTAATATTTGTTTGTGATTAGTCTAAATGTATTGTTTTGTTGTTTTAAGTTTTTCTTTCTTGCAAATAGATTTTAAATTATAATTTTAGTTGTGGAATGGCAAAATTTTTATCAAAGAACTCGAGAAAGGAAGCTGAACATTTTCACGCTTAATCATTACATTTCTTGAAAAAAAAAATATCGATCTAATGTCTGGAAACTCTGATTTCCAATATAATCATGGATTGGTGACAAATATCAAAAATTTCAAAAGTATTTAAACATCAAAAATCCTTAAAAGCTCGATGATTAAGTAAAAGATGATAAACTAAGGTCGATAAGATATTCAAATCTGTCAAAATTATTTCTTGGAGATGACTTTCTTTTTATATATTTATTGGATAAAATTAAAATCTTTTTTAATATTAAGAATATTTAAAAATTATAATAAAAGAGACTTTAAAAATAAAATTTAATTTAAAAAAATCAAAATCGAAATTTGTCAAGAATTTGCTATCAATTTTTATTATTCTTATTTCTTTGCAATCTTGATCAATAGAAATAAAAACTATGGATTTTTAGAGCAATTTTAAAAATATTTTTTTTTATAAAAAGGATTAAATAATCAAATGCATTAATCGAATTCGATTAAAAATTTTCTTTATAATTAAAAAAAATTTCGAAACAATTTAAAGGCTTTAAAATATGATTTTTAAATATTCAGAGAAATTTGATCGGAAATTTGCAATTAAACAATTCATTACATATCAATTATAATACATTACATACAATATTCATTTGTACCAATGATTCGAGGCGAATAGAAAAGCTTTCAAACCATCTTTTTTTTATACTTCATCTCAAGACTCTGTAAAGGTTTGTTTCTTGCAATGCTACTTATAAAGAAGAGAAACCACATGTAAGTGACCTAATTTGGGAGTTGAGGCCTATAAGCAGTTTCTATTTATTGCATCTTTTTAAAGATTTCAACAGACAATGCATATGACTACGAAATCGATAAAATATTTCTTTTATTTTCATGATATTCTGCACAAAGCTTAGGAATTGATTTTAAAATGAACCAACTATTTTATTTGCTGGTTCATAACATAGAGTGCCTATTATTAAAATATTCGATAAATTTTACGATGTTATGCCTCAAATGAATGAATACGCTGGTTGCTGAATAATTAGGAATTTTTCAATTAAAAATTTGTTTTATTCTCCCATAGGCGGATTGAATTTTTTTATATATATATCTTTGGATTGGCATTAATAGAATTTCATCAAAATTATTTAAAATGTTATTTCTTATTTAAGGTCTGTCATTACCATTTCAGCATTTCTTATTTGTAATATTCTATTCCATTTTTTATGAAAAAAGATGGTTCTTATGCCATATTTCATTAAAGAAATACCCGCCTAATAGCGTTTGAATGATTGCTAACCCATTTCTTTGTCATTTTTTAAAAATATAAATTTGATTTTATTTCTAACTACAATAAATTGAATACATATGAGCACGTGCTTTCAAATTTTTATTATATAATAGTTTTCAGAATGTTTGAAATGTTTTAGCATTATTCGAAGTTTCACTAAAACGTTTATTTGAATATCAGCGAAGTAATATCAAGATTATTAAACATTATTTTTGAAGTAAGAAATTTTTATTATTTTCTTCAATGGCAATAAATAAATAAATAAATAAATAAATAAAAGTGATTCAGAAAACCATCCATATTTTGTGAAAAAGATGTAAAAGAATAACATATTAGCAGAAACAATATAATGAGTTAAAAGAGAAGTGAAGAAATGCAAGCCAACTGTTCTCTAAGATATTAAATAAAAAATTTTTATGCTTATATAACATTTGGGGTCCCCAAAATAAAAATTTGTTAAAGAATGCTATGTATATAAAATATTTTTTTTATCATGGCACATAAAAAAGATGTCATCTAAGAAAAGACAAAAGAAAGGAATTAAAATATTTTAAACACTTTAATTTAACATGACTTATTTCAGGTTCATAAGAATGGAATTTTGTAGCCAATTATTTACTCTTTTCTTAAGAAGAAAAAGTTTTGAAATTTTATTGACTTGTATGTTTTTGCTTATTATATATTACTAAAAATGTTTGGAACATATTATTAGCTGATCATAATTTAAATTAAATATTGATTCTATTCTCATGGTGCTATCTGTGATGAGAATGGAGAAAAATTGATTTCAAGATATTTTTAAAAAAATATTTAAAATGAAAAAATTTAAATAACTAAAGATTTAAAAAGTAAATAAAATTATGTTTTAAAAAATTCTTAATTTTTTTTTCACTATTCTTTCGAGAAAGTTAAATTTTTTAAATCTACTTGAGAAATTTTTCACCACTTGCTTTCTTTTTTCCATTCAACATATTAACTTCAAATCCTTCATAAACAATACAAATCTTGCACCAAATATAGTTTTTCTCCACTTTAAAACATCTCTTGTAAAAAAAGAGCTTGCTACCTTACATGAGGAGAAAAATATTATCTAACAAAAGCGAAAGAAAATCATAAAAAGAGGGGCCATAAAAAGAATTTTTCAATAGGAAAAGCAACTCAAACGACATTTTCAATGAGAAGTGGTTAGATCCCCCATGCTGTACTCAATGAAAGAGGAGGAACACACCCTGTGGGAGGGTTTCTTCCGAGGCTCTCACAAGTGTCCTCGAAGAGGTTTTGGATCACAACCAGATGTTTTTTTTTCCTCCTGAAAACGGTAAGAAAATAATCTCTAAAAGTCGGCAGAAATCAAAGAATGGTTGCGCCGTGTTCAGAATGAAATACCCTGCAGCTACGGAGAATCTGCCGACTATGGTTTAGGGATTTCTGTCGGGAAGGAGCGCATCCCTCCTTTTGTGCAAAAAGTAAAAATATCTCTTCTCACTTTAATCGAAAATTTGGCAATGCCAAAAAAGTAGAAAGAGTATGAAAAATTCTTCTCAACAGATGGCAGTAGTGAATGATTAATATAAAGCAAACTATTATTTTTTTATTATCATATTACATATATTGCAAGGATACTGTGGATTTGCTGATGGCATGGCATGTTGAATTTTTAAGGCGTAATGACTTAATTATATGATAAAACTGGAATTTAAAATATTAGGTTGGGAAAAATGATATCCATTATTTTTATGGGAACTTCAAGACTTTATTTAACATGTTTCGTATTACCAATTTTGGTCAAATATGCACCGTTTCCTTTTATAATTTGCTGCCATTTTAAAGATAGTTTCATGCCTCTCTCATAGAAGTCTTGGTCCCTATTGGCGTAACTCTAGTAATTGGTTTTCATAATCTTCTCTTGATGTCAATTTCTTATCAATAAGGAAGTTTTGCAGTGCAAGGAAAAAATGGTAATAACTTGGTGCCATGTACGGACTATATGGTGGATGCATCAAAACCTCCCAAACAAGCTCCCGAAGCTTCTGGTGAGTCACTATAGACGTGTGCGTGATGGAACGCAACACCCCTCTTGTTGGCCAATTCTGGCCGTTTCTTGTCTATCGCTAGCTTCAAACGGTCCAGTTGTTGATAGTAGAGATCAGTAGTTTAGTGTTTATATATAACTCATAATAAATAATTATTTTCCTGTGCCGCCAAATGCACAGCAGAACCTTCCTGGCCGTTAATCTTGGTTTGGCCACCGTTTGAGCTGTTTCCCCGAGCTTTAACTAAGACCGTTTTTACACAATGATGTCATATGTAACCCATTTCTCATTTCAAGAGATACCATCCCTGTTTAGAAATGGCTCCATTTCATTCCGTTTGGCCAAAGTTTCTCAGATGGAAATTCGATCCATCATATTCATCATCTTCTTCATCATTAAAATTACCTGAACGGAATCGATGAAACCAAAATTGCACGTAATTGGCTGTTAAATATCGCGACCATAAACATTATTCACAATTTCAGCCCCCTGGCTTGCATTTTCGCTTTTATCAAAGAAACACTGTAAAATGTGCCGAATTTTCTCTTTGTTGACTTTCATTTTTAACACCCTGTAACACATCTGAATGGACCAAACAAAACACAGCAAAATGACTTTTTTAGTGTGAAATGTCACTTTTCCTACAAGCATAAATCTGAACTTGTTTGCTCGATACTTTACGAGATATTGATATATTTTTAAAAATGAAAAGATTAAAAAGAAACTTTTGAATCATGCTCATTCTTGCATATTTAAATTTGATTTTTTAATGTAAGAATGCAGATAAAATATGAATCTTTATAAAGTTAATCAGTACATTGGAGGAAAGATTAGATTTACACCATAGAAATAAAGTACATTTTGGTGAAATCTGGTATATTACACCGAATTATTTCTATGCAAACAAATACACGGGTTTACAAAATAGCATTATTTTTTGATAATATTTTTTTCATTTGATAATATTTTATTTGAAAAAATTACCAATGTAAGGGACAAAAACATTCTGTTTTAGTTTAAATATCTAATAATTAATAAGTTTCATAATCATTTGAGATGTGAAGGCATGAAAAACTAAATGAATAGCAATAAATATGCAAAATAACTGTAAGACGACGTTAAATATAATTCATCATTCCTCTGCTGTCACTTTCATGAAATCAAGCACTTAATATATCATTAATTATTCGCTGTTTCTTAAAGCATGACTAAGCAGTTAATTACAGCCGAAACGATTTTTGATCTTCTTAATTAACAACTTCAGAAAATATGTCGCGTTAATTAATCAACGCTTATCTTGAGCTAAGAACAGTTCAGGGTTTCTGTTAAGAAAGAATGCATCATATAACAAATGAATAAAAGAAAGAAAAAAAGCAAAATAATTAGTTTAACGCAAAAATCTTGCATAGTTGGATAAATAAAAATCGTTAGGAATTGAATTTTTGAATTATTCTGTATAACATATGAAAAGAAATCCTGGAAAAATGACGGAAAATTGAATGTACAGAAGTTTTGAAATTAAGCATTAAATTAAAAAAAAAGGATAATCATCTTTATTTTCTTTAGTATTCAGTTTGCTTTATTTTATTTCTTAAGTTAACTTATGTATATATATATAAATTTTTTGATGTTGAATAACTAAATATTTAAACATGAAAAAAAGTTGTTTCATATGTATTATGTGATTTCATTTGAAAAGTTTAAATTTTTTCGTTTAAACTAGAAAAAATATTCTTAATTGGCACATTAAATTAACTTAATTTTTTCATTTTAAAATTACAAGAAAAATTTCCGAGGTTTAATTAGATTCAGTATTTAATGTTGTATATGTCATAGGATCTTTAAAACTATTTATCTTTACTGAAATAGTAATTATTTTAATAATAATGAATGCGATTTATGTTTGCTAGTACTTAAAATGAAATTTATCAAATCGGTTTAACTGCATTAGCTAAAGTTTCATTTTTTAAGCAACGTCAAATCCATTTTGAGACGAATTCAATTTTTTTAGATGTAACCAAGTGAAACTGCAGCACACTTTCGTACCGAACAATCGGAGGCTTTAAAGGGCAACGGTAAACATTTGGTAAGACAAAGTAAATATTTGGAAGAAGGACGTTTCAAAGCTAAAATCCAGATACCTTATTTCTTGGGCATACAGATCTTAAAAAAAAATCGTACTAATTATAAAAAAATTCTCCGAATTCCTTAGATTCGAGACTTACAGCTCTGTAATCATATTGTTATTACAAAAATAAAGATACATTCAAAATATTTATAACTATACGAAATATACTCTATATAATTGTTCGAATCTTTGAACACATTGTTGACATTTAAGTGCAGTTAACGATACCATGCGTAACATTTTTTTCATCAGGTTAAGTATTTTATACATATATCAAGAAATTTAATGACATTTAGTATATAAATATACAATTTTAAAACTAAAAACATTTCAGGGTTATTACAGCAGCATACTGTTAATTATACTAATAATAATTAAAAAACAGCTTTCCTGCGGAAAACAAGCAGACAAAAAAATGATAATGAAACAAAAATGATTAAGAGGAAACTACATCTGCAACTTAGACAATAAAACAGGGTGTTTGAAATGGGTACTTTCATTTTTAATATTTTACATTGCATAGACAAAAAGAAATGGATGCGAATTATTTATCTAATATAAATACGAATTATTTATTTAATTTATATATCCCTGGGTGGCACCTCAAACATGAGGATGAGGAACTTCCAGATTGGTGGGTGATTCTTGCTGCCTTGGTGGGTACAGAAATGGTGTGGGGTAGATACCCTTAACAATGACAAGTCGTGTCTGCTTTTGGAAGGGTTGTAACGTGGTCGGTGAGGGTCCTTCGGATTCAACTTTAGCTCACACCTATACTGTCGAGTCGTCCGACCATTCAGAGGTTTTCGTGTGCCTTGGAATGGATCGATGCGATCATCTACAATTATTTAATATAAAAAAAACCCTGTTCTACTTGTTTCACTTTATGAGACAATTGGGGAATACTCTTAAATTCGCTTGATTACCTCCGGAAAATCAGGGTAGAGGAATGGCAAATATATTGGGGCAATGGAAGAAGGAAGAAATGTTTTTAATATCCTGCCCTCGGTGAATCTTCGTCCCATTAACTGGACCAGAGAAGATATCCTTTTCTTCTCAGAACACGGCCATTTTCCTGCCTGCCTAAAAAGGTTCAATCTTTCGGAGAGTGACCAGTGCAGTTGTGGTGGGATTGGCATTGCACTTCATTATGCTACGGAATGCATCCTCAGAATCTCTTGGCATATGCAAAAACCATCGCCAAGTCCTGAACAAGAATGGCTGAAAACAGTCTCCAGCAACTTCCTCTCCAGGCAAAAAAAATCCATAGGATAACAAAATTTATCAGTGAAAATAGAGATATTTTCTTGCCTCCCTAACTTTCAACTTCAAGTGTCATACTCACAAAGAATTAAGGGGGAGGGAAAGCAATAGAATTTCTTCACCCTCATTTGCCTTCATTAATATGCAATTTCCATTATTTCAAGAATTTCTTTGTTACCATTAACCAAATTATTTTTTATTAGATTTTTATGACTGCATTCTTATCTACTGTCTCATGATAATAAGTGAACACAGAATTCGTGCGCGTTTTTTATACATAATGCCTTTCTGCATATTATTATTACAGATAATTTTTCTATAATATTTCAAAGTAGAATATATTTGTAAACGGTTTCATTTTATTATCATTTCTTATATGTTTGTCGATTCTGTCTGTACATGGTTATTTTTGTTTTTACTAATGTAAATATTCTTGTATTTAATAAAATTTCCGTAACATGACCTTTCAAACTGTTCAGTGGCCAGAATGGTTACGGATACGGGGGTATGGGAGGGTGTTCTCTTCTGTATTTTAGTTACAAAAAGATTAACAAAACATATAAAAAAGGGAAGACGATGATATTTTATCGCCTTTTTAAAGTTTAAATCAGCGATTATTTAAATAATAAAATTAGTACTGATATATACTCCACTAGAAGAGAAAGTAAAGCATGGTCTTTGCTCCGCCGAATAAAAATCTATATATCAAGAGTCATTCTATATACAAGAATGAAATACAAAACAGGAATTCTGTATTTAGTTGGTGAAAAAAATGCAAATATGTAAATTCTGTTTTTTTCTTCTTGTGCAGCCACAAGCCAAAAAAGGGTTGGGAAAAATAAGCAGTTTATATAATTTTTTAATTTCTCGTAAAACAATCGCCAAAAGAAGAAAGAGATCAATTAAAATATCTTTTTAATAAAAATATTAACAGTGTTTTAACTTTCTCAAATTAATCACAAGCTTTGCAGATATTCTTTATAATACCTGTATTTTAAAAACAATAAACAGTCTTTGTTCATAATTGCTTCAGCCATTTCTAGAAGTATCATAAAAATGAGCCATCTTTGTTTTAACCCATAGTCTAATTTTCCCGAAACGAAGCAGGTAGAGGTACCAAATGAAAAATTCACCGTCATTTCCCGTCTGTAAATTGTTTTTCGCGTTCGCGTTCCTAATTTCGCGCTGTTTTATCATTCCTAATCTTCCTTCTCCGCTTTCGTTCTTAATTAAATGGGGCGATTGCTATTTGTGCTATCCTTCCTTAATTATTATGCAGTACAGAATGATGTTGCTCTTTTATTTGAGGGTGAAACTGCAGCGCTGAAATTCTCTTGAGGGAATCAGGAATGTAACAAGTTCCGAATTGTCGGCAACATGAATGGATCTGAAAGTCCGCCATCTTTTTTATTTAATTGTCTGATACCACCAAGTTTAATTTATTTTTTGTGCTAGGATGCTTTGGTGATTCATTTAAATTCGATCAGAAATTAAAACTGATCGATTAAAGAATATTGGGCCTAGAGGAAAGAATGATAGAGATACCAGTATAAAATTTTTCACATTCATTATTTTGACTATGATTTTGAAAAATCAGTTTTCTATATTTGGAAGATTTTCATAGACGACAAGAAAACACAAAATTTCCACAAATTAATCTTAGAATTAAATAATTCCACAAAAATATAACTTAAAATAAAACATATATATATATATATATATATATATATATATATATATATATATATTGATAAACATTTCAAAGAGTTTTACTATCATGGGTGGCAATAGTATCCTGAGAAAAGTGGCACAATTCATGGAAAAAACAATGCTGAATTTTTCTCAAAGTAATTGAATGTTCTTATTTTGAATTCTCCTGAATGCATTTCATCGTCATAAAGAACTAAATAGATATATAAAAATGCTTTTCTACCATTGTTTCTCATAGTTAATAACTTTTTTATAAAGTGGTAAATTTGAAGACACCTGGTGTAATTTTTTATGAGTCATTGAGTCGATTTGCCATTCAAGCTATTGCATATTTTTCATTACGACGACTTCTATTTTCCAATATTTTGGCAGAAAAAAGTTAATTTTTTCGTAATCAATAAATATTTCTTTTACTGCTTTTACCATCAATGGTATGAATATGAGACCGCATGCTGTAAGTAAAAAAAGTCGTTTGCTCTTGCGAATATTTCAGTTTTTTTTAATTTAAAAAAATTTGGAAAATTTGTATAAATGGTTTTGCTTATTAAGCGCAGATTTATTTAATTCAGTAATAGAATACTTCAAAATTTGTCATTTTTATCTTTTTTATAATATTATCTGAATTTCTAATGAAATTTATTAAAAAAATATAGTAATACAACAGCATAATAATAGTACAACAATAACGCAGTTTTTAAGAATTACATTTTATGTAGAGAAAATATTTTCTTCTTCTAAGGTTCCAAATACAAATGGTTGCATATACAATGGTAATAGAGATTTACTAAAGAAATAAACTTATTTCATTGCTAGTCTGATTCATGTCAAGAATCATAATTAGATAAAGTAGAGTGAATTCTTGAAATATATTGAATAATGTACGAAATATTTTATGGAAGTATCAATCTCCAAAATTTGTGACATTACCTAAAAGTCACACATAAAAAATTATTTGCATTGAACAAATCCTCCAAAAATATTTCTTTATTATGATAATCGAGAAATGGAGAGAAAAAAATGTTTAAAAGTATTCTTAGAATAAAATTATGCATAGAATTTAAAGAAAAACATTTTGTTGCATCAAAAGTAATGAAAGAAAACAACAGCATTTCTCTGAATTATTCCAATGGTCAACGATAGTAATGTGTTTACTAGAAGTAAAGCTATGATTACAGATATTATTCATCCATAAATATTGTAATCAGTAATGTTTCTAGTATTTCTATTTTCTCTTGTTTGAAACTTAGAAATAGAAAATATAATCAATTCTCGATAACTTTATTTGCGATTCCAAAAGCTTCAATCGGAAATTTAAAAAGAGCGGTTTAAACACTAAAAAATATTTAACCGATATTTTTGTGAGAAAAATTAACCAAATATTTATAAGAAATAAAATCGACTATTCTTTAAATAATTGCACACGTAGGCTTCGATAAATTTTTTTTTATCTTTCCGTGTTTATTTGTATGAGGTCATTTTTTGATTTTTATGAATCATCTGTGGTTGTGGTGCCCCTTAATGCCACGTATAATCGGTACTTTACTATACTATAACCGATAAAGAAAACGGGCTTTGAGGTTTTGATGAATCTTCATATTTCACATCTTTCTAACTTCCTACCCCCAAAAAGCTTACTTGGAAACATATGACTCTATAAGCACGAATAAACAGCAGTAACAAGATAGACAAATAACACTTAGGGTAAAGCATCAAAATTACGAATCTGTAAGGAACTTTTGTTAGACTGGTTATTATTTTCAACGACAAAACACGCATTTCATAGCATTGGCCATGATGCTTCAGACAATAGATAAAATAATATCATTGTGAAACTGTCAAAAAATGAAATGCAAAAAGTTAATCTCAAGTGTTAACAGAATTTAAATGAATAGAAAAACTTTATGGATTTGACTAAATATAAAAAATTGAATATGAGGTGAAATTTTGAAATCAACACAGCATAAAACTTGAAATCCAAGAGCATGCACGTTTCTCTTCAATGTATTTCGAAAATATCATGCGCGCAAGCTGAAAGATAGGAAAGGGAACATTCTCAGATAAAAGATGATGAGGATTGTAGTTGAGATTTTCAAAGAGGATGCTGATAATATTCTTAAAAACTATTTATTCGAATTCCATGAGAATAATACGCATTCTTGCTTCTACTCCTCTGATAACAAATAAGTGAGGAGAGAGTACTATTATTATCACAAAATTCTATCTCAAGATTTTCTTGAGACTCATTGTTTCAAGACTTTTTAAGTCTGAAAAGCATATTTCTGGAATTGAATTGTTATAACTCAGAAGTGCAATAAATTACTGGAATGAAATTTGGCATGTTCTTTTTTTCATCAAAAATTGTACATTCTGACTGACGTTTATAGATGGAAAATCTGTTTCTTTGTCCGTGGATATTCTTAACATAATGACTCAAAAAAATCAAACAACTAAACATCGCCATTATAATAACAGACATATAACAGAATTTAGACATAATCCATCCAAGAGTTGACCACCTGTTGAAATGTGTAAGTGCGATAGCGTGGAAAGGATAAATAAAAAAACATACCAACTTAGATAAACATAAATTCGTTTTGTGTTCTTATCATGTGTTCTTCTTTTGTGTTTTTGTGCATCACGTTTTAGATCCAAAAGTGAGAAAGAAAGACATCCAAAATCTATATTCACTTTTCTTTTTACGAGGCACGAAATGTACAGAGTTATATGATATGATAGTTAAACTAAGTTTTCTGAAAATGAAAGAAGATTTCAAACAAACTGAAAAAGGATGGATCGAATATAACACAATATGTCAAAATGATATAAATGTGCAAATTGGATCAAACACTGAAGTGACATTTTAGCGAAATACTTATTCTCTAAAATTATAGAGCTTGAAAATTTTGGAATAACTCCTGGATTTCATAAGCCTTACTTGGATAATTTATTCTATTGAAAGGTTTTTAAAAATCGAATCTGAAAAGCCCATGGAAATATAAAAAAGTACTGAATCTTTCTAAGATAGTTATCGGTTTATTAAAATTTTAAGAATTCGTTAAAGTTTATACTTGTGGGTTTCTAGATTATAATTTTCCGAAATAAGACAACAACCGAAATGCAATTTTCTCTACTTGCAAGAAATAATTAATTAAAAAATTTCAATCTGGTTTCTGAACTAGATTAAAGGTGATATAGAAACCCTTTTTTCTCTTCCTGTCTTAAAGCGAAAGATGAGCCTTAAATCACGAATGCAATTGAAATAGTATTTTCTCAACATTCTTGGAATAATTAATTTTTCTTTTCATTTTATCTTCATGTTCAGATTTCCATTGCGTGCAAGACAAAATTCTGCTTAACAGTTAGAAAGAAAGAATATATATTTCTATGGAATTTTCCAAGAAAGAATAAAAATCACAATAGATATAATTTTTTAAAACATGTTAGTTTCAGAAAAAAAAAAAACATTTTTTAACCAGCATTCCACACTATATGGAATACGAAGGATAAAAGAATTTTTAAATGAAATGCAACAGTTTTATGCTCCTGAAAATTGGCTGAATTTTAATACAATTCCAAGCAGAGGTCCTGGGCATATTTTTATATGAAATTTCAAAATATTTTTTTCTTAAAAAAACAAATACCGGCTAGTAAGAAAACCTTTTATATTAACAGGAATCTGAATAAAATAGTGTCATTTTGAAATATTATATTTTTTCTAGAAATTATTTTTATAACTAAATGTCGAACAAATATAAGCTCTTTTGCCAATCAAAAATTTTATAAATATTTCAGAAATTGAAAATTATAAAGCTGTGGAATCATTAGAAAACATAGATGATAAGGGTATATCAATCTCTTTTTTTTCAAATTTGATACTGATTCAATTATTTCATCATTTCAAAGATTATGGTCTTAAATTCCACAAATAATTTGCAGAGATTACATACTTTTAGGCGGTTTCATTTCTATTTGAATCACATTTCTCTTCCTGATAAATATAGTTTCAGAAACTATTAATTCTCATTTAGTACCATCCGAAGAAAATGAATTTCCTAAATGCTTTCAGCTCATGACATTTATGATATGTTTCATAATTTATAATCAGTTTTTTTCCCTAAATTAATAAAAATAATTTTGGAAATTCTATATTGAAAAATGAACAAAGTAAAGAACAGAATATAATAAAAATACATTATTTTTTGCTCATTTGGTATATAACTAATACTAAATGAGAATTTAAAAAATAATAATTTTTTTTTGCTTCAGTAGAGAATAACAGAAAGAATTTGAAAAGGATTGAAACAAAATTAAGCTCAGATGGATTTATGAAAAGAAAGCAGATTAACAATCAATGAATTCAGAAAAATTTTAAATTCCAAAGAGGAAAAATGAGTTAAATTATCCATTTAACTTTAAACTCTTATATTGAATGAACTAAATAAAAATAGAAAATGTTTGATAATAAGATAAAATCTGAATTTTATTTTCAGCATAAAACATTCGAAAGTTACTTTTTAAAAAATGTATTAACTTTTTATCAATTATTACTTTTTCTAGAGAGAAATTAGAATACTAATTACTTACAATTGATTTAAATTTCATGATACTGAACTTTCAAATAATTAGATAAATTAATTTTACCTGCTTCAAATTTTTTGATTCAGTTTTAAGTATTTTTACACTCTAGATCTTGATGAAGTCAAATTGAAAAAGCTTATCTGAAAATATACTACAGATAAAATTGTAATACAGCAACTAATGAAAACTAAAAATTTAAACAGAAAAAATCAAAAATTTTATCTCTATAAACTTTTTTTCAAGGATAGAAATACATTTTTTAAAATAATCTCATGTACTAATAAGACATTTTGAATTTAGGAGTGTATTCTCTACAAATTTAGATTCTATGTAATAAAAGGAGAGCAATTTATATGTAGAATAATTTAAAACTTGAAAAAATATTATTTAGGAAAATTAAGATTATTTTAGACTTTTTTATAAAAAAAATTAGGACTATTTTTTAATTAACTTTTTACTTCTCTCGGCGTAACTTTTGATCTAGTATAGTTTAATTGAAAATTATTAATTACAAATTCTATTCTGTAATTACAAATTCTATTCTTAAAATAATTACTGACGTGGAAAAAGCTTGAAATTCAAGATCGACCTCTGTAAATTAAAATTAAGCGCTTTCTTTCTAAATTGGAAACATCAGAATGAGCTAATATTAGAAAACGAAATTAACATTTTGTATGATTTTTCCGATTTTAACCAAAATAAGATCACGAATAATTAGTTATGTGGATTTCAAAACTCTCCTGACAGTAAAATATTTTTCCGAAACTTCCTGAATTGCGCTTTGGATATAAAGAATATTTATCCACATCTTTAGCTTTCAAAAATTAAATACATTAAGTTTTCAAATATGGTGCTTTCTAAAAGTTATCGAACAGTTTCCAAAATGATTTTGATAAATTATGTTCCAAGACCAAACATCGCCTTAACTTAATAGTTTGATTCATGATGGCTTTTCGCCGACATTAATCACTTTCTCGACCCTTTATCCAGAGAAATAATAAATGGAAAAGTTTTAATTTATAATTGGCTTCACGCATGCATCTAATTTATCAAACTTGAACAGAAATCGATGAAAACTTACCAGTTGGAGAAGGACGTAGGAACGAGCCGGTGGTTGACCGGCTGAGTTGCCAGGTTTAAAGTCCCGAAGAGAGCAGACGATTTTTCCCAATTCGTAGATCGCGCGACTGCGGGTAGGTAGGGCCACCTAAGCATCTGTCGGTGCACACCTGCCGTTCGAAAGGGGAAGTGTCGCAAATGCCGGGTGCTGGTCGCCCCTATACCAAACGAAACAATATACAGGTGAGGCAAAAAAAAAAAAAAAGAATAAATAACAACCGGCAAATGAAGCAAACAATGAGTAACAAAGAAATTCAAAAAAACTAAACTGCTGTTGTAGTGTTAAACCAATAGTTGTTGTCATAGTTGCTATGGGAATAGCTTGTCCCCATTGGTCAACTCGGCAACAGGTACAATGCGCAGTCAGCACAAGGTTTACCTCTGTCTCGAGGTAAGAGAACATGGCGTCGGTAACCATAGTAACGCCGAGAACCCAAAATCACAACATTTCCGTAGTATTGCACACGAGACTCAAAATGACTCAAGTTTTAAGCGGTTTTTGTTTTTAGTTTTCATATGACTTGCGTTTTTCTTATGGGTTCTCGTAATGTATTCCGAGTAACAACTTTTTGGCCATTGATAGATTGTAACACTTTATTTCCTTAAAAATACAGGTTTTGATAGTGATAGTTTCTCCTAATGAACAAAGAGTACGAATTGTTTTCATTAAATTCATTTGCCTTATAAATATTTCAGTTGTTTGAAAATTTGCAATTGTAAAAGTTAGTTCATTCAAACTGAAATCGTAATTCAGAATATTTTAAATTGTGACAAAAACATTCTTAATTTCTAAATTTGAAATTTTTAAGCCATCGTTTTGGACTGAATTAAAACAGCGTGTACTTTTTCATTAGTAAAAGCAAGTTGTTTCGGTGGGGTGCTAAAAATTTCAATTGCAAATTATTTTTAAATTTTAAATTTTGATAGATATTATAAAAAACTGAACACATTTCTGTTCATTGCGATATGCATTTCCATAATTTTCTACTGAAAAATCTGGAGTATTTTAAACTGGGGGCACTTTAAAATTTTTCCACCATTGCTTGAATTTAAACTTAAAGCTTAATTTTAAGTTCAAATAAAAAATAAAAAAATTATTTAAAGCATGTTGTGTACTGAATCCTACTCAACTTGGAAAAATAAGCCGAATCTACGTATATTGATCATAACAATGGCAAAAAAAAAAAGGCAGGATAAATGGTGGTAGTAATAATGTGAATAGTTTGAGTTTTATATCAGCTTTGAATTTTATTGTAAACGTTCAAAATATATTAAAAATTAGTTAAAAATAGAAAGAAAAATAATATGACAAAAAGTTTAAAATCATTGAAAAGATATTTTTTTGAATTTTAAGTTGCTACAAAAATAATTTTTCCACTCTAATATTTTCGGAAGTTATCACTAAAAGCGCCAAAATGTCTTTAACTTTTTATTAATTAATATTTTAATTTAAATTTAAAAAATCGCTCTGAAGTGCACATTCCCGCCCGTCAAAATATATATGTACCAAGTTTGGTCAAACCATCAACTGCTTGACCTTTAGGTCAAACGGTCAGGCCTGTACAGCGCCAATATACACACATACACTGTCATCTTTAATATTTGTAGAGGTATAGACGGTACGTAACTCGTTTCTATATTCATGAAAAAAAAGTCACATTTCCCGTTAATATTCCTTTTTTTTATACGACGGAATGATTTCAGAAAAATAATACTAAGTTCTTTCATATATAACACAAAATATTTTTTTAACTTTTTCGGTATAAATTAACATTTAATAAAAATATATGAATCGTTCCGAAATTTAAATGGTTTTATTTTGTATAAAATTCCATCGTCTTATTTTTATACATAAAGTGACAAATTTCTATGTATTTTACATTAAATTAATTATTTTTATAATTTTAGAAATGAACTAGATATTTAGATATTTGTTATTTACAATGCAAATAATTTCCATATTTTCAAAATCTTATTGCAGCAACGAAACTGATTAAGTAGTAAAAATGCCAGAAGCGGAAATAATAGGAATTTGCAAAAAATTAAGTTTATACATATCTGATATTTACGGTTTTAATTCACATTTAACGATAAATCTCTACTAATACCTGAAATAACACATTCAATTTAGTTTTAGAAACTTTCTTTTTCATAAAAACGTATTTCACTCCATTTTCTTACTTTTAAAATTTTACATTGTTTATTTAAATTAGTGTTCTTTCTCTTCATATTCCTTTTTTATTCAATTTAGGGTTTCTAAATTTCAATAACCTGAGCCAACACACAAATGATAATGATAACACATCAATAAAATATAACGACTGTAAAAAAAAAGATAGATAGTTTAACAATAAATTCACAGAGAATTTCCATTTTTCACTAAATCAGCCATCTTGTATGTTCATCTAAGTTTCTGACATATATTTTTGGGATACTTAGATAATTGCAGACCTTTGTTTTACAATTACTAACTTATAACATTTGAAGATTTATTATTTTAACTTCAAAAAAGATGTATGAATTTTTTTTTGGCGTTTTCTTCTATTCCTCAAATCTATTACAATGAGTTTCAATGGATGAGTTCCATACATTTAATTTTGAATTTCTTCTTCCCTTTAAATTCTATAAGATTCCAACTTCGGGATTGGAGGATTTCAGAAAGAATGAAATCCCGAATGAGAAAATGATTCCATCAGATATCTGTCGTATACGTTGTTGGTTTGTTGCACCCACCCACTGGTGTGGTGCGAAAGTTCAGATGTCGATTCAGGTTTGCCGTTTAAAAAGGACGAAATGCAATTGAAATTAGCTCTCATATTGCCTCAAAAACGTGAATCTTAAAGTTAAAAGAGTGATAACACGGGATTCAAATCTCTTGGGTTCAAAATCATTCCCACAGCTTCATTTATGTTAAAAAATGTTTTAGTGGACTTGCGCGTACATTAACTTAGGAAAATAATGGAGCATTGATTACGTTAAATGAGAAACAATACTAATTAAGGAAATCAAGAAGGGTTTTCTAAATCATTTTGATTATTAATACGAAAAAATAAAGGGGATAATCCAAGTTATTGAAATTTTTGCGATTCACAAAATATATTTACTATTCCATTTGAAATTGAATCATATTGCTTAGTTTCTTTAAGTTAGATACGTATTCAGGACCATCATTTAGTTAGAATTCGAAGTCTTTATATTTTTCTTTCATATCAAATTTTCATCTACTTGCAAATAAGCACTGCATTTCTAAAATCGTTTTTGAAATAAAATATATAATAATTGAAACGCTTCAGCACTGAATGAAATCATGAAAGTTTAGGCATAAAATTATCAAATGATCTTCAAAAAGTTAAAAAAAAAAACCTCTGGTGAACTTATATAAAAAATATTCTAAGTTATAATAAAAGGGTCATGTCCAAGTCTCAATATATATCCAAATAAGGCTCGTCTGTTTAAATGATTTCTCTATAAAAGATGGTCATTTAGGGTTTTTTATATAAAATTTTCAGCGGTTTCCTCCTTTCCTTCCAGTGTTGACCACTTTCTTCTCTATCCCTCAACATATTCTTCTAATAAATATAATGGGGTAGATGATTCTACGTCCACATCATTCACTCATCAGTGCTATTAGTTTTTGATATTTCTAATGTGATAAGGCTTCTAAGATGTATTATATTCAATAAATGTAGGACTCAGGAATCTCTACTATTTAGAATCAAGCACATTTAATTACATTTAGGACGGACAATTACATTAACATAAAAGAAATGAACATTAAATAGGTTTCGTCGAATACGTCGCAGGATTAATTCACATGTTCCGTCGCGTCTTTCGTTCAGAGACCCGTCTCGTCTCACACGTTCTGACTTTCGTTCAGACCCGTCTCGTCTGCACTCCATCTAACAAGCATCAACACCTGTTGGCCAGCAGATGGCGCTCGTCATCAGGCTTTCGTCACTATATAAATTCCATTAATTAAAGATGTTTTAGATGAACATATCCTGAAATATAATTTATCTAAAAATAAAAATACGGTTTTTAAGTCTCTGTACAGTTTAGAAGAAACTTCGTTCATAACAGAAGCCGAATAATCCTTTGCAATCGGATGGCTCCGCATAGGCACCCTTCGAGATGGTGCGTCATTTTGACATTTTATTTATTTGTTTTTTTAATTTCGTTTATTCAAAATACCTACAGATTTATTAGGAGATGAAAATTAATTTTTCGGGATAATTCAACTTAAAACAGTTAAATATATTTCTTCGGAGCAATAAACACGTCCTTGTATTATGTAAATAATTATGCATCGAATTACTTTTCCGAGTACAAAGGGTTAGTAACTAAGCTATAAACTTGAAGGTTCTTTGCTTGAGCATGTCTCTACTAAAACACATCTAGTTGTTTTCACATAAATTACGTAGTAAATTCATATAGAATTGATTAGTATAGAATTTGATGTATTTCTAAATAGATTTTATTTTACATTTAATTTAAACGAAACATATCAATATACCTTCTAAAAGTATGATATTCATTAACATTTGTCTCTTTAATACATGAGTTACATGAAATTTTCTTCTTCCTTTTTAAATGATCTCATATTTAGGGAATTTGGTTCAGTTGATTGTGACCTCGATTTCACCCGAAAATCCATGAATACTCAAAAGGCCCACCACTTACAAATAATTTTTGAATCGTATTGTAAATTTATGAATAAATTTTAAATTTTAAGTGTAAAAAAATGTAAAAATTCAAAGTACGAGAGACGTACGGGCAAAACAATGAAAAGGTTAAAGGGTTATGTACTATCACGACTTCATCGTTAACTGTACCCCCTATGCTGATCTTAATTTCAATTATTTGATGGCATATTCTACATATATGTTAATTAACTGAGTATTAATTAATAATATATCAGGATTGTTACAAAGGCCGATTCGAACAATGTCAGTCTCACGCCCTTGTATAAAAGTAGCCCCTTTTAGCATCAATCAAGTAATCCATCTTTGGTTCCAAAATTCATCACAAATGGCCGGACCTATATCACTCGGTTTTGCGATCCATTTGTATCTATTCATGGTTTTCCCGCATTTTCTGTAGAGCTCTTATATTATATCATGCATCACTTACGGGTGTGACGCGTATTAGACAGCCGTTAACAAGGGGTGTTCTTAGGGACCATATGTCCCCCACCCCTGCACAGCTGATGGGGTTATATAATTCTCTTAACCTGCCATATCTCATTCGAATCGAGTCATGCCCCGCTGATCCGGCCAGTCACGCATAGGGGCAAAAGAGGGGGGGGGGGGTCTGCATCGGCCGAGTGAATTTGCATGAGCCATATTTTATGATTTAATTTTTATAGCACCGCATGCTAAATTTGGAAATGGAAGTTAGTTGGCGGTAGAATGCTGTGACTTTGAACGGGATAATTGCACGGCCCGACTGTGAAGCATAACGAAAAACAGCTTTTCGGCAACGTTCTCTTTGTGGTTTTAATCCTAATTTTTATTTTTGAAAAAATTTGCAAGTTTTTAAATATAAAATGGAACATACTTTATTAAAGATATTCCAGAAATTTTTCAATAAGAAAAAGACTTCTTTAAAATTAATTTAGAGAATGTTTAATTGCATTTTTTATGTAACAACAAAATTTTGAATTTTTTTAAAATTAATAATATTTTCTTTATAATAAATATAACTAAGTTATCTTTGAATGTTTACTTTTTAATTGAGCTTAAATTAAAAAAAAAACGCTCTATTTAAATTTAAAAGTATAGTGAAAATACTTTAAACCAGTTATGTATAAAATTTAAAAAAATGGATTAGATCCGAATTAATTGCCTTGAAAAAATAGAGAATGATATACATACACTCTCTATGAGGAGAAAATATATTATATTTCTTTGTTTCAATTACACTCATAAGAAATCCATTTAAGTGCTCAATTTTGAATACATTTTCAGGAAAAAAATATTGAGAAATGCAAAAACTATGAAGAATTATTATTCTTTTTAAAAGCATTATGTCAGTATATTATAAAACTGATTATTGATAATAATTATGAATTCTAAAAAATTGATAAAAAGAAACGATAGTTCCTTCCATGATCCAGTTTCTATACATTCTTACTTATTCATTTATTATAAGTAAAAAATATCAATATATATATATAAATGTTTTTATATATATTTATTATGTAGAAAGAAGCATTGCAATTGTCTGGAAAATTTAATTTCAGGCAATGTTTCTTTAAATTCTTTTTTTCTTTATTTCTGTGGATCACATATTTTATACTATACTAGCCGCCTTTGGCGACCATCCGGTTCGCCAATCTTCATGCACGTTAAAATTTTAATAATTAAATATTTTATAGAACTCGCATTTTAATTACTTCTTCATTAAAATATTTTAAAACTTCAAATTTTAATAGTTATATAATTCACTCATAATATTATAAAGGCCTTCAGCCATAACGTAATTCGTATCTCTCTAATTTTCTATTAGCTCCCGTAGAATTTATACTTTAAATTAAAGTGGAAATGATTAAACTGCAATAAATATAATAATATATATATATTTTTTTACTGAAACGAAGCATTTTTTTTAAATATGAGTACTGAAAACAGAGTCGCTGAGTATTTAAACCTTATGGGTACTAAAGAATATTTTTCTTAATTTATATAATATCTCAAGAAGTTTTCAACGAAATTTTCTCAGATTCACCATGACCAGATCGATTCATTAACAATGTTTAGTTTTAAATGCATCAAACACTAAGAAAATAAAATCAATCGTTTGAAATAATCTGTCGAAAACATATTAAGCCTTCAAAACCAAGTCCGTATCCGTTGTCAACAATCAGAACACAATGCGCATGCGTGAACTTTCAACGCCAATTACGGTATCGCAAATGCGTGAATTTTCTACGCCAGTTGGGGTAACGCTATGAAGATTAGAAATTTTTAATTTCCTTTATTCTGTGTTATTTTAATTCAAAAGTACTTCAGAATGAATCTGAAAGATCGATTAATTAACAATGTTTAACTTTAAATGCATCAAACCTTAAGAAAAGAAACAGAAACCTTTGAAATAATCTGCCAAAAATGTCTTAAGCCTATCCTCTTTAGCGTGGGAAAAAAACTGAAGCCTTGCTCATTTGGCGGTGGGGAAATGAAAAGATTTTTTTGGCGGGAAAGTTAGTTTTTAATTAATAATTAAAATTCTAATTAAAAATTAAAAAAAAGGGTCCCCAAGTGCATATTCCCGACTTCCAAGGTATACATGTGCCAAATTTGGAAGCTGTAGGTCGAACAGTCTGGCCTGTAGAGCGTCAACACACACACACACACACACACACACACACACACACACACACACACACACACACACACACACACGCACGCACGCACGCACGCACACGCACACGCACACACACACGCACACGCATTGAGCTTTATATAAGTATAGATAAAGTTATTTTCTTGGTTCTGCCCTCTTTTTTATCAATATTTTACTTGATTTAATTTTTTGATAGATTGCATGCCTTTCATTTTGAGTAACTGGAAAAAGATAATTTATTACTTTAAGGGGGTGTTCTTGTCTCTCACTCTACTAACTCTATTTTTAATTATTTTTACAATTCTTACACCATTTTTCTACATACAAATTTTCTATATTTTTCGTTCATTTTTAGATCATTAAAATCCAAAATTATTATTATGACCCAAACTTTTACATTTTTTTGCCAAAAGTCGATCCTATTGTTATTGTTTGAAAAGTATCGTAGGGTAATTCAGCTGCGATACTTTACTTCAAAGTAAAATCGCGATGAATTCGGTTACTTGAAAAAGCAAATTGTGATGACTATTAGTTCCAACTTTTTTTAAAGAATTTTTGTCATCAACTCCGGCTTTCAGTTTTAAATTTAAAATTTCGAATACTACCTTTTGTTGAAAGTAATAACAGATAATATACTCCCCTATTTCATTTAAACAATATATTTCTACTAAGTTTTATCTAAATTAAAGAAAAAAAATTAAGAGATATAATTTCAATAATTTTATGCAAATTTATTCATTTATTTTGAAATAAACAAACAATGATATCAATGAATCTAGATAAAAAGAATCTCACCAAAAAGTCCCACATTTCTCACAGATACTTTTAAAATTCAAATCGGAAACGTTTGAATTCACCACCAAATCAATCAATAAATAAAGCATTGGGAAGAATAACGGTTTAATGATAATCTTGATAGCATTAAACCGTTGTACGTATTACCGTCACCTTTACAGAAATATAAAATATAAGTCATCTAAGGAGCATAAATATTTGAGAAAGCACATAAAATATTAAAATCCAATCAGATTCAATAACATACATTTATTCGATTGAATAACTACATGAAAAATACGTTAAAGTTTTGAGATCAAAATTATAAAATATGATGTGGAAGAGCAGGAAAACCTAATTTTTTCAATCACTGGAAAAATTATTGGACTAATCTTTTCTATTCTGTGGAGTCCCTTTTCTATAAAATATCGAACTAAATGCTAACATTACCAACTAGCTATATTAGCAGCACAGATAGTAATACCTTCAGATACCTACCTATACCAGATAATTTAAGATGCACATAATAATTTATTATTCATTTTTTTTTGTAATATCATACCGAAACTTTTTTTTTGTTTTGCAAGTGAATACTGAGGCTTTGCTAATGGAGCAAGCGCGCGGAAGCGTACAGAACGTCAATTCGAATTTAACTGCAGACGAGGTAACTAAAATTCAATTTCTTGAAGATTTCCTATATGTTGCCTCTTGGTTCTTCTAAATTGTTTATCTTATTGTTAGCATCTTTTTTAGGTCTGGAAGGTTCTAGTTGTTTTGCTAATTGAATATAAACAGACATAATACTGAGTTCTAGAAATAAAATCTCAAGTTGAGATTAGCGAGCTCTGTTTTAACGACTCCAGCGAACACATGCAAACGATTATTTACATTAATCTGATATGCACGGCGAGGTACTAAAAACGATTTTTTTCTTTATATTTACAACATAAGAATTGTAACATGCGATTATAGTAGCTTTATTGAATTCTTTTGAATGTGATGTTTAGCACTTTTTTTATTGTAAACATTAATCGAAACGTTATTTGTTACAAGTCTGGAATAACACTCATATGTAAATATAAACACCTAATGAAACAATGTGTAAATAAAAAAGAGTTTTATTGTGAATATATCGTTGGATATAATTCGATAGCTAATCAGTTTTGAAAAACTTAATTTATGTTTACGGAATTTGAGTTGGAAATTTCAAATTTATGTATTTCATAGAATTTTTTAAAAGTAAAATTTAAAGTATTATTTTCGATCAGCCCAGGAGTGAGCTGTTTAAGATAAAGTTTTCAAGAATGAAAAACACACGAATTTCTTACTTATTAAATATGGAAATGACTAGATAAGAAAATTTTTCAATGTCCAACTCATTACTTAAAGTTTTTAGTAACATTGTTTCTTAACTAAACCGTCTAACTAATGTTACAGCGTACTTAATGGTTATATTATGCGTGCTTTGACACATAACTTTTTTTTATGAGCAAACTATGGCTCATAACTACACTTTGTACTAAAAAAAAACGAATAAAAACGAAATTATCTTGGAAGAGAGTTCATTTTTATTGCAGTTTCAGAAGTGCAAAGAAATGTGGCGTTCTTGCGGAAATGTCGGAACAAAATGGCATTTCGTGATCTATGAATGAACGATTTTTTGGAGTTTTAATACACACAAAAAACGTGAGATTGGGCGGAATTACTTTGGAAATGGTGAAGAATGCCAGTCATTTTTTTAAGGCATAAAATATCATATTGGCCAAAATACTGAAAGCTGAACACACAAATCATTCATGACTCATGATTTAAATTATAGCACACTAAGAAATATTGAGAGCAACTGCAATGTTGAAAACAGAGGATTAGAGCTTTTATTTTACAAAAACTATGTTTTAAAAACTTATAATAGAAAAGGTAGTAGTAAATCGTTCATTCTTAAATGGTCTATTCTTAGAAAAAAAAAATTAAATCATTTATGAGCAATGGCGATAAAAGCAAATGCTCGATAAAAGTATAAACACTTTTGTTTCAATTTTTTGAAAATAACAGTGAGGGCTGAGTTAAATGAATAACTAAAAACTAAAATTATTACTTATAGAAGATAAATAATCAAACTGATATAATACTAAACTTTTAATATCCTGAAAAATATCACAGAAAAATTCTGTAACTGTCTATTTCCAAATTTATTCATTGGATTATAAGAACTGTTGCACAATTAGTGGAATTGATCTAATTATACCGACCGATTAAGCTTAATACATACGATTAGGCACAATACAAACGATTAGGCGTAATACATACGATTAGGTACGATATGATACGACACAATACGGCATACGATTAGGTAGGATGTGATACGGTACATACAATTCGGCACAATTTACAATATTGAATTCGGAATTAAAAAAAGAGGTTGCTGGATTGCGTAACTGAATTCAGTTCATTTTTGAGGAGGCCGAATAGAATTTTTCTTTTAAGTGCAGGAATAGTTCGATGATTAGAAAATTCAACATACAAATACAGATTGTAAATGTTCGATAAAACAATTGCGCGCAGTTTAATAAATGAAATAGAAACAACTTCAGTAAAGGAGCAGATGGTTCCGAGCTTGAGCCGCGATTTCATTGACAATCTTCTGTGCTTGGGGAATAGGTAAGCTCAAACATGCTTTCAATTTTGTTGGCAGTATGCAATATTTGTTTCAGGCAGTATGCCTTTTTTTATACACTGTCAAAATGATAAAATCCATTCAAAATACTGGAAAGTGCGACATTAATCCACATAAACTAAACGAACTATTTTACCATTTTTTGAGTCATTGGACGCACTTATATGTCAAGTCAATCCACTATTCAGTATAAGAATTCACTATTTCAAATTATACTGAAATGTGTTTTTGCAGCCCATAATCAAGACAACCTCATTTTATTGCACGTTAGACTATTCATAATGCAGTCATTAATTTTTGTAAAAGTGATTTTTTGTGTGGATATGGGTCTCCTCATTTGCAATCGAATGGCTTTTCTTCTGATAAGTCATCCATCCATTTATATTTTTTCAACTTATTTTTCTTCAACTTAAATATAAAAATGGAACTTATGACATTAATATTCAATCTAAAGGCATATAATATGGGGAATACATGCAGGAACTCCATTGTACGTACTTTAATCATTGATTCCTCTTGAAATTATTTTTTATTTTGAAATTTAAGATTTAGTTATTTTGTATAATTATATTTCAAAAGGGACATTTCAGAATTAGCCCCAAAATGCCTGAAAACATTTATTATCCCCATAGAGATCTCATATATACTTATAATACATTCGTTTTCCAAAATACACTTATAATGCAGTTATATTATTTCAGTTATATTATTTCAGTTATATTATTTTAGAATGTGTACTAGTAATTCATATTCTAAATGAGTAATATTCCCTACAGTGTCCTCTTAAAGGGACTAACATTTCTAGAAAGTCATAGTTTTCTAAAAATTAATACATAAATGAACTAACTTTTCAACTGAAATCAAGTTCTGTATATGCAGGCTAATCTGTGTTCTTTCGTATTAAATAGAAGAATTATATCGATTTCTCAGAAAGAAATGAAAAATTGTTTTGAGAGTCACGGGATAAGCATTTCAGATTCTTAGTTTAAAAAAAATTACAATAGATAAAAAAAATAGGTGTTGTGACTTATGGCACTTTACAAGCCCGCCGACAGTTATCTGTCAGCGATTTCAGCCGAGTGAGCGTCTCTTGTTCCTTCAGTAGCACCAACTAAGGCCAAGAGTACGGCTTAGCTACTTCATGCGTCACATTCGCTTGCACAACTCCTTTTTACTGGATTGCACGCTCACACACCTAACAGATAGAGCACAGGAGAAGAACAACCGAGCCCGAACCGTGACTTGAACCAGGGACGCCCATACCGCGGGGAAGACGCGCTACTTCTATGCCAGGACACCGGCTAAAAAATATTTTAGAAATTTTCATTTGAAATCTTTACATCTCACCACTATTTCAAATCACGGTATTATAAAAAATGTGCCAAATTTTCATCATATTAGAAGCTTTTTTTTTTGAAAAATTTGAGCGAATTTATTCCCATATGAGAAATAAATGCCAAACATTTATTAATTTCTAAGGAAAAATGTATTGTTAATTATAAAAGAAAAGGTGGAAATTTTATTAATTGAACGCTTCAAAATTCTTTTGAAATTAGAACTTTTTATATATTCAGAACAGATTCAAACGGAATTTCTTATTTTTATGCTCAACAATTATTAGTGATCTTGTTCTGCATGTCATTCAATTATGTGAATGTATTCATTGCCAACAAGAAAATAAATATCATTCAATTCTATCATCCCTAATTAAGATGGCTATTTAAATTTCAAACGATAGTTCCCAAATTATTTCTTCCGCGGCAGAGCAACGCGCCGGGTACCAGCTAGTAACATTATAATTCTTTGCATCAGCAAATACATTTTGTTATATTTCGTAAAATTAACATGCTCTTTACTATTAATATACGTTTATTAAAATAATCCGGCTGTTTCGGTAATCCGGCAGTGAAATGGCTTGATATCTACCGGATTATTGAGTCTAATATAATGTAAAATAATTCAATAATATTTTAATCTTAACTAACCTATAAGTATACAGAACAAAGTCATTCAATTTAGTAATAATTTTGTATTCTTATTAGAAAACACAACAATTAAATTATTCAGCAAACACGACTGTTTCCATCATCATTATAATTTATAATATTTATGTTGATAATATTGAAAAAGTTTGACAGTTAAAATGAGTTTTACATAGTAATGAATAGTTTAGATATTAATTTATGTCCAAACATCAACCATTTTTTTGAAAATGTATTGAAATTATTTTGCTCTGCTTATAATTGATTTATACTGAAATGAACTACAGATCATACTGCTTTGTGCTTTACGAAATGCTGCTCTAACAATGACCCATTTATGCCATGATCCAAGAAATGAATTCGTGTTTGTATACATTATACCAACTTAAGGTGCATTTATCTTTTTATTGTCCAACTTCAAATTTACAAAATTGCTTTTAGGAAAGTTTATTATCTGATTTGTATACAACGTAAATATTTGCTTCTCTGTATCGCTAATACGCTAATCCATTAGCTACACAAAGCGCTCTAATATTTATTGTGATTTCCCCAATCTTTGACACAAAGACGCCGTGTGAACGGAAGATTGCAATTTTAGTGTATTAAAAAGTTTATCATTATTAAAGACATTTGTAAACCCGCTGTAATTTATTAAAATCTTTTGAAAGCATCTCACGTTGGCGAAATGGAGGCGACAAGGGCAACAAAAGAGCTTTTAGTGCTACAAGAATGAGTTGTACTTGGCACTTCTTAGTACGGAAGAGAAAGAAAAATAAATAAATAATCAAACTATCGCTACCCGACAACGTTATGGATGTCAAATTTGATCGACAGTGGATTGACAACAGGTGGTGAAAGTGTTGCCATGGCAAGAACATTAACAACAAACTCCACAATCAAGACCCTAATAGTATCGGTTACCAAGAAGCATTTTGATCAATTCCTATCAACTGTTTTTTGGACAAAAACGCGATGAATAACCATCGGCTTTCTTTTGCTTTTTTGTTTTTGTTTGGGCTCAATTTTAGGGCCCCGATTCAGGATGACACGCACGGGCCCTGACTGTCCAATCAGGATTCGATAATGGATGAAATTCAACTTGTTTTGTGCCGTGAGAGACATGATTAAAATGAGACAACTTCTATTAGTTCCATAATAATAAAATAGACAAAAAAGATATTGAAAAGGTGGATATCCTGTCGTGGGGTTCTTTTACACCAGGTACAGTGCATTTATCAGTTGGCTTCAGTTGTTGGATATTTTAGAAAATGATCCTGTCCGTTTTCGAAATTACAACATGCGATCAGCGTGCGTGCCATTTTACTAATGTACTTGCCAAAAATTTGACTTTGATGTTCGTTTCACTTCAAAGGATAACAATAGTTGACGAATATTAAAAAGCAATTTAAACCGCAAATAGTTCTTTATGAAATTAAAATTTTAATATCTACTTCCGAAATAATGAATTGAAATTTCCACAATTGCATTATAATTTGAAATGATACAATGATTGATCTTAATATTCTATGAACCGGATAATTTGTTTGGTACTTTGAAAAGAAAATGAATTCAGTCAACAGTCACATATAATGTTTCCAAAAGTTTTACATCAATTTCTTTTGAATTAAAATCTAATGAAAGAGTTAAAATCCATGAATACTTATTGTAAGGAGAAAAATTAATAGAATCCATCATAGATTTTGAAATACGAAGCGGAACACAATGTATTTCAAAACGTGCATGTGAATTGAAATCACGTGTAGGGATTGTATTTAAATGTTTTGAAATAAATTATTGATGAATGAAATTACGATTTTTCATAACGCGCTTTTGAATTTTGTATAAGCAAGGTAAAAACATTTTATAATATAATTTAAAATTTAATTACGAAATTGAAAGCGAAAAGTTATTTTATTTTATAATATTCCAAAACATAATAAAGAGTTACAATGTTGCTGCATTAAATTAGAATTCAAAACGACATAATACCTATTAGAACGATAGTAACAAGTTTAGAATAAAAGATGAAATGCATTGAAAAGATTTGTGGTTCTGCTGCAGGAATTATTCTAAATTCTGAAAATAATTCATTTGAATTTTTTCTGAATAAAAACTAATTAATTTCATATCTGGTAACATCCATAGAAAGGTAGTTTCTAAATGAATAATTGAGAATTCGAAGACGAACATGTAGTTGTTATTTAATTTAGTCGAGTATTGCATTTTACTAATAATTGAAAATTAACCAAGTACTGCTCTCAGTAATAAAACAGCTCAAACGTTCTTGAGTCCTTCTGGTCTAAAAGAAAGCATGCGTTTCTCTTCAGTATCCTAATTAAGTTTAGTGAAAACTGCAGACATCAACATCTCAGACATAAAATAATGAACCAAAATCATTCATGTTTCTAAGTGCTGGTTTTAAATATTACATGCATATGTTTGATACCATACATAAAATATATTAATTTAATTCAGAATATATTTTACTTTAATGCAACTTTGTTAATTTTGAAATTTATCGCCTTTTAAAATTATAAACAAAAATAACATTTTACACTTAATTCTTACTATCATTTCTTACTTTTTATCACGCAGATCTTTTAAAAAACAGGTAGAAAGAAATAATACTATCTATCGAAAGAGTTTTGTTGTGTTTTCCAGTAGATGGAGGCGAAACAATACACAAAATTTCCACTTTATGATTTCTTTTCTATAAAAAGTAATATTTTATTGAAAATTGTTGCATCTAAAATAGCAATAAATCAGATATTTAACAAAGTCATCTAAAAATATATAAAAACTTTAATGATATAAAACGTCAAAATAAGACGTAGGCATGGGCTTTAAAAATACAGAATTATTTCAAATATTAAATTTGAAATTAAAAAGGCTCTTAATTTCTTGTAGAAATTCTTTGAAAGGCGCAAATTTGTAAACTGGCAAAATTTTAACATCAGCACTTCAAATGGCTCAGGGTCACTTTTCACTTTCTCATATACGAAATAGAAAGAATGCATTGAATTTATCAAAAAATTCGAAAACGTCATTTTCTCGAGATTCCGTGTTTTATATCTCCCTGAATTCGAAAAATAATTTTTTTGGGATTATAACCGTCTATCTATTTATAATAAAGATAACTCAAAAATATTTTGAGCTCGATAGATGAACTTTGGTATATGGTTTTTACACCAAATTTATAGATTTTTTAAAATTAAATTTTGAATAAAATTTATTCAGAAGAAATCTGTCTGTCCAGAATTTCGATTATAAGTTAACAAGACAACCACAAAACGAATAGAGCTAGAAAAATCAAACAAGAGGTTAAAATGTCTGTCGGTCTGTACTTTCAGAATTACATAAATGCGCTAGCTCCAAAACGTAGTGACTTAAATGTATCAAATTTGGTAAGTGATTTTGTGACTTGAAGTGTAGTTTTGTGCAAATGGGATCTTGACTAAAACACAAAATTTGATTGACGGATACTTGTTAACCGCAAGCCGGGAATAAATGGCCATTAAACTCGCCAAGAATCACACAATAGAATCAGTAAAAATGATAAATTCATGCCAAAGGTAATAAATCATAACTATTGTATGCCAAAAAAAATGTAAGACGTTCTCTGCTGTGCCTTACGTCTACAAAAGCGGATTGTGGGGAATATGCTTTATTACAGAATATGTGAGAAAGTTTCATTGAGAGCACTTCCGCTAGTTTGAATGGGGATGCGTGATGTTTAAAGGCCGCGGTGGCCTGGTGGTAAGGTCTCGGCTTCGGAACCGATGGGTTTCAGGTTCGAGACCCAATTCCACCGAAGAACCGTCGTGTAAGGGGGTCTGTTGCACGTGAAATCCGTCCTGGCCAAACGTCCTCCCGCTGGTGTGGTGTGGTGTGGAGAGGGGGTGCCAGCTCAGGTGTCGTCCTCGTCATCTGACCGCGGTTCAAAATTACGAGGTCCGTCCCAAAATAGCCCAAGTGTTGCTTCAAACGGGACGTTAATATAACTAAACAAACTAAGCTTGATATTTAAAATGAAACGGAGATTTTGATGAAAGAGCAGGATAGTTTTTTCTCTTTTCTCAAGTTACTGGATTTGTCAATCATCGTGAAAGAGACTTCTTTACCATCCTTTATTGTTCCGATCATCGCATTGTTAAAGAAATCAGAGACAGATTAACTGCATCTTGGAGAGAATTTTAGGGTTTAAAGGAGTCAGAAAAGTACCAGGGAAATGATTTTAGAGCACTTAAAAACTTTATATTTGTCAAGGTCTTGTACAGAGAAGGGGGCTGGCTGGCTGGCAGGGGCTCGGCTTAGTTTCAAAGAGTAAGTATTCTGAAATACGATTCCATTAAATATCCCCCCCCCCTAAATATAATCCATGCATACAAAATCCATCGTGAACGAAATCACCCACTCGTGTGGGATGGAATTTCTGAGAGGGTTTAATAGGTCCAAGTGCAGTCCTCGTTGTCTGACTACTGCGCAAAATATTTAATATATTAATCTCAAAAATAGTTCTCTTGTTGTTTAATAACTATAATAATCCGAACTTGTAGTGATTAAATGCTTACAATAAAATGATGCTACTCAGATTTTTCATAAATACAGTTTTGAGGAAAAAATAAGTAAAAGCAATTAAAATATAACTCTGTAAGGAGCCACTATGATGTGGCGATACTTCCGAAAAAAACCTGACGGTGAAAATAGAAGCACAGCAGGGAGAAAGAAGGTAAGAAAGTGGACAGAAGGTGAGGTGAGGAAACATTCAGGGGTGAGAAGAGAGGCGAGAGGTATGAGAATAACACGATTTGATAGATTTTATTTTTTTTATATGTGATTCTGTGTTGGGTCCTATCAGCCAAGGGTATCAATAAATAATTTTATGACTAAAATTGTCATTCCTCTTTTTGAAATTCATAAATTTACAAATATGTTATAAGCTGCAGGACCACATAACAGATTCCTTATATGCTTAGAAGGAGCTAGAAGTGAAGAGACGAATGAATTTTTATTTTTTATAGGATTGAATTCAATAAGGAATTAAAATGTTGGAACATTTTAGCTTTTCTATAGAGTAAATATGTATTAGGGGAAGTTTTGTAAATGTGATTACACTGCTAATCCTGATCTTCTTTATCCTTTACTCAGACACTTGATTGAAACTGCATTCATCCATATTCTTATAAAATTATTTAGCTATTTCAAATCTATTGTGTTCATAAAATTGAAATGAATACTCACAACCAAAATAACTAAAAGTATTATATTTACGAGAATTCTTGTGTTCTTAGGTGCTTTATATGATAATTGGCAGATCGATATTTAAATTAAAAATATGAAATGGACAAAAACAATTATCTTTAAAAATAAGAACATGAAAGTAATGAAATAAAAAAAATGGAGATTCAACGGAATCATTTCATAATCATGTTGTAAATCACTCGTGCTGCAATTAGTTATATTTTGGGACCCCTATTTCATTCTTGCTGAAGAAGAAACGATGCGAGATTAGAATTTGAAGCGGGAGTGGGCATTAATTCGATCGTGATCGAACAGTGGACCACCAAGATATTTTGGAATGACTACCTTTACTAAGACTTAAGACTCGCACACCAAAAGAAACAGATTTTTGGAGCACCGAATACTATTATTTTGTTTGTATCTTGTATGTTTATGTCTTACTCTTATTATTATATTTGTAATTAAGTAGGTAAGTACATATTCCACATTTATTATTAAGTTATATATTATTCAGTTATATATTGCAGACCTTTCTTTAGCTCTCTACACCTACACCACTGGATGGACCATAGCACCTTGAAAAAATTGGAAGCAGTCCATATCCTGGAAAAGTCTCTCCAAACTTGATTTAAAGCAACGGAAACTGAATTCTGAAGGACATGCATTTATACAGTGGCGAAACATAGTTAGGGCTGAAATTAATTTTTAAAGTTCTATTTTCTTTCCTTTATCAAATTTCTACTTCCCATTTTGAGACATTAATGTTCTTTGCTCCCTTTATCATGCTGATATTTCTATGACTATGAAACTATAAAAATGTAAAAATAAGATCGGACAAGAAACAAAAAGAAAGAGAAACGTGGGTCGATTCAATGTGCAGTCCACGGAAGCCCACCACGAGCGCAACTAATAGGTCGATTTGAAGAAAAAAGAAAAAAAAAAAACTTCCCTTTGAATTTAGAGGTGTTAGAACAGCAATCAGAACACATTTCAACTGAAGTATTGCTTTCTCCTATCCAAGGTTTCTTTCTCCATCCTTCGTTTTTCTTCGATAATATTGGGTTTTTACTTTCTTGCTTGTGAAGTATAAAGAAAATATTGTAATCGTCAATTGTAACGATCAAACTCGGGATTTTGACGAATGTTTGCGTTTTACACCTCCCTAAGACCGAGAAACACATTTTTGACATTAGACAGACTGACAGGTAGACAATCAGATATATCTATATAGATTCGGTACACACATTACATCTATACTGTAGACCTCTCTAAAATTCTGAGCCAAATCTAATAACAGATTGACCTTCTATCTGTCTGTACATTCAGAAGCATTTAACCGCGATAACAGAAAAATGCAATAACTTAAATATATTAAATTTAGCATATGATTTTGTAACTGCAAGTGTGCTTCTGTGTCATATTTGTGATTTCAATCGATTTGGAAAAACGCTTCGAAAGCACAAATTTGATTCCGGATATTATTAACCAGTTGTCAGAGATTAATCGCCAAAAAACTCGCCAAGGATCCCACTATAGATTCAGTAAAAAGGAACAATTGATACTAAAGATTAATATTTCGTAATTATTGTACAGCAGAGCCGTGTAAGGTGTTCTTTTCCTTATCCAAGGTCCAAACATTCTTAAGTGGGAGATAACACCTTTATTAGAGAGTAAATTATGAGAAAACATTTATGGGGCCACCACACTCACTGGTTTGTTTTTCCTTGTCTCTCTCATTGGATGTTTATTTTCTAAATTGAATTTAATCGTTAAGGAATGGCAACTATCAAAAATAGTTAAGAACAAATGGCATTCGTTATGATGAGGAAACTATTCTCCTAATTTGGAAAATCTTTCTGTTTTCAACAGTCAAGGAATTGGAGGGAAAAATTTCAACCCCTCCTTACCATTTCCTTTCTCATGAGGCTACAGGAGTTTTCTATGAATTCGTTCGAGACTATCACCTTCCTGCAATATAATCCTTGTTAATCAATTTGAGTTAAACTTTTCACACAAGTAAAGCTTTATGCATATTCTAGCCATCTTTGACAATCAGCTATTTTTCTAGAATTAATGAAAGATAAAAAAAAATTGAATTAAATATTTTATACATAGATTGATTTTATGATATCTTCAGCGAAAGTAATTTTCAACTTCAAATTTTGACACTTGTACTATTTTTCTAAATTTACACTGTATACTTCAAATTAAAATGGAAGTTATCAAGGTTTAGCTAATCCAATAACTTTTTAATTAAATCCAGACATGATCATAAAAAAACATAAGTATAGAAACATTCGTGTGTGCTATGCTTCCTATGTTTATGTGTTTGCCTAAGTTTTCTTATGTATCATGCTTTCCTGTTTATATAATATCTGAAGAATTATTCAATAAAAATTTCTTTCATTTTACGAAAACTTCGATATGTTAGTTTATCGCTAACTATGATAGCGTCATTTTATATATTCATCGATATTGTTGGAAGAAATAGCAGTGTTTGAAAGTAAACGAAAAAATTTCATTATTATTTATTTCTAAAGTTGAACTTTAAATATAAATCCAACAAAATTCTGAAATTTGTTACCAAAATTGTCTTTTATAGATAAATCTGGTCGATATGGGAAAAGAAGTCGTATCGTCATTAACATGGAAAATAAAGCGGTAACATAACGAGCCAAATATTGTTTTTAAATATATTTAAAACCATTTTTACAAATCAATGAAACTTAGAAAAAGTTATGGCAACAAAACTGAAATCCTAAAATTGAAATTTTTAAAAATTACTTCAAGATACTCTTTCCACTTATTCGACGTTAAATTTTTCAAATTTGATAGCTCGAAGGCTAATAGACTGTTTTGTGGAGTGCCAACACATTCGCGCACATACCTTTATTTTTACTAATAATAATAAAAGGGAGTGCTTTTATATGTTGTCTAATTCCACTTATTTGTCTAATTATGTTGTCTAATTCCACAACCCGTCTAATTTGGATCTATCAAATTTGACATAAATATAATTTGGAGAATAAGAATGTTCCTCTTGTATTTCTCCGTGATAATTCGTGACGGCATTACTGCATAAAACTAATTTTTACATCATTTAAAAATTTATCATCTAATGATATCGATTTAAAAGTCGTGCAATTTTTTTTCTAAATTTTAGCAATTTTTAAATATATATATATATATATATATATATATATATATATATATAAAATACATTGTTGCAGTGAAATTCATATTTATATCACTGCGTTAGCAGACATTTAAGTTTTTGATTCTCCTTTTCCGAAGACAAGGCCCTGTCATAATAAATCTTTACTAAAAATGAAAATGAATATACGTGTTCCTGTATGTTGTTTTGGTGAACAGCAGGCCGGATCGTAAGATATACAGATATCAAAATTATTATTAGAAGGTTCCAAATGCGTACCTCAAAGATATTTTTTAAAAATTTTAATTTTTTAAAATTTAAATTGAATTTTGAGTTTTTTCCACGATAACTACCGAAAATAGAATTCTAATATTTTGCAATTGGTTTTTATACTCTTTCAAAATTCAAAAGATCATCTTTTTAATAGTAAAATTTTAATAGTCGTGCAACTTTTTTTTCTGATTTTTGGCAATTTTTCAAAAAAAAAAATGCTCAGTTCCTAACAACTGATAATACTGTTGACCAGAAATTTAAATCGTTTTCATTATGTTATCAAATATCTAACAGAGGGGTTTTCTATCACTATTGAAATCAGGATGAAGGATGCTGTTTAATATCTGTGTACTATAAATTACGCCTTACAAATTAGATGAATATATTTGCTATACTCCGAAATCTAGGAGATATAAATCGGATAATTGCCTTTTTAATCGCGCTGTGATGTCATGGGATTAGTCTCCAGTTTGAAAGTTCATGTGAACAATGAACGGAGCATATAAAAGACTATTAAAATAACATAGTTTTTCTGACAATTTAACGGAATTATGACATGAAATCATGTTCAAGCGATTTAACTAAATTAAAATAAAAGCAATATTTCTGTTGAACTAATGGATCCAAAGGTGTCCAGTTTTACATAAATTATTTTACGTAATAGTGAAATATGTCAAAAATAACTTTAGCCTTGTTATGATAATTATCAAGCAAATAACAATTGCTTATTTAAAACTTATTATGCTTATTATAAACATAATTTAAAAAATGGGCTTCTCGTGCACAAGGAGTTTTGAAACGTAGAGATTCGTCGAAATCACGAGTTTGGTTTCTTTTTTAGAAGATTGCGATACTTTCTTTTTCTTTATTTTGTTTACGAGAAAGTAAAAAGAAATAATTTCTAATAATAAAAATTTCTGCATTCATTTTGCTATAAAACAATGAATCGAGTGGAATATCCATATTTTATAATATGTAGTTTGTCATGTTTTAAAGACATAAAAATTCCTGAAAATATATTTTAGGTTTTAATCTCCATTATCAACTTTTTAATATAGATACGTTTAGTAAAATCTTATATAAAAAGTCTACAATTTAGACACGTGAATTACGAGTAGGCAAAGCAGAAGTTATATGGAATAGTCTATTAAACCACCATTTGAAAAAAATTTCTGAACGAGAGACATAGATATTATATTTGTGTGTTCTTTTCGTCTTTTGAAGTTTTCTTTGCCTCTTTTCCTGCAATTATTTCGTTGCGCTATTTTGATTTTGCATTCCTTTCAGCTTATGTTGCATATTTTATCTGGCGTGTTTTCATTTCTTTGCCCTTGGCCCAAATTTCCTAGTAGCCCACATTTATTTATGTTTTGTCTCTATGTTCTTTCACAAAAACATTTGTAAATGGCCTTATCTAGAAGTTTTTCCCTTAAATTTTTAAATCCCTCTATATAATAAATATATTTTTTTTCTTATATAGAAAGTCAAGAATATGTAATTCCACTGTCGTCATAAAGGAAATACAAACCCTTCTTCAAAAGATTTGGTAGGAGAGAAAACAATACCCGCTATACGCAATTGTCGCTTTTGAATCCTTCTGTATGGCAGGCGCATATATTTTTCTTATGTTGGAAGGCTTATATATTGGACATATAGCTTTACAGCCGTCATACAGGCCCATTCTTCGAATATCTTGTAGAGAGAGTCAGTAGTCTCTGTTAGAGGGAAGTAATTGCTTCGTAATAGAATCTAAGCGTCTGGACCAAACGGTGACAGGAGCGTAATCTGATTATGCAGAAGTTTTGCTATATAAAAGAGTCTGGCGCACGTTAAATTAAAAGAGGCCAAATATTCTAGTTTCTGGTATGATGTGGAAATTTTGAGGGTGGGAGAATACTAGCTATCATCAAAAGATATGATTTCAATTGTTAAAGTTTCTTCTCAAATAGAGCTGGAATAACTTCAAAATGGACAGTTAATCAAACTAAACTACACTAATTCCGTTTCATATGGTGTTTTAAGTTTTTATCATCCCATAAATAAAACTTATATATTTTAAAAACTTAAAAAATGTCTCGTACTTTCTTCTCTGGTGGTATGCAAACGTGGTTGGCATTCAGTGAGCTGCATTTTAAAGATTGTTCTTGTAGCAGGTTTACATGGAGAATGTGGATAAAATAATTTGGTATTAATTTGAAATTTGCCGCATTATCTATATACACGCAATAAAAAACAAATTTCACAAATTCATAGGAGAAATAAACAGCAGCTCTCAAGTAACATTTTCAGAACTGATTATTTTAGTTTTTCGCTTCTATTAATTAAGAATGCATAACGTTTTAATATGAGTGTGTTTGTGGGTTAGCACATTATCTATAACTTGCGTCCTGAGAAATGATTGCGAAAAAAATCCTTCAAAACGCTATAAATTGAAATCGGTTGTCATAGAAGTATAAAATACTATGAGTAGTTAATCTTGAAGAAACTTGCGAACATTAAGAAATGTTTTTTTTTAAGTTTTAGTAATTAATTAAAAATGAATTGAATTTTAAACTTTTTTCTTAATTATTTGGAGTATATGATTTCATAAAGCCATTTTTGTAAAACTATAAAATTAACATTTTTGTTTCTGAACCAGTTATTTTAATTTTGATGTGTTTTTTTTCTTAAATTAGTTTTAATCATAATTTTATAAGAATTTGTTTTTACATAACCTCGTGCAATAAAACAGTAAAACTGGGAATTATCAATGCATATATTTCAATAGTGATAGTATCTTAATAGTGTTGAATGATTGGACTGATGTAATAAAATCAAATGCACACAAGACAGGAAATCGAGTTTAAAACTTATCCTTCTATAATAAAGTTAAAAAAAATATCGTGTTGTATATGTGGGTTAAACTCTTATAGTGAAATTTGAAATTCATTTTTATGAAAATTTTTGGGTTCACGATTTTAGTGAGTTAGGAGAATTCTTTTCAAATCATTCCACACTAAATCGTCTTTTTTTATGAAACCGACGAAAAGTTACAGGAAAAGTTATATATCCTTCTATTCCAAAACTGATTTGAAATGAATTCTCTCGATTCCCTAAATCTTAAGTATAAAACTTTTTGGAAAAATGTTTCAAATTTGATTACGAGAGTTCATGCCACATGTACACTACGACAATTTTTGAATGATTTCAGTGGAAATTTTTAATATAGAATATTGCTTATAAATGTGCCAGTTATTTAAATGAAGTTGTTTCTATTTTGAATGCGTCACTTCCATATAAGGAATATTTGTTGGTTGTCACTAGCAACTGGATTAGTCAAAAAACTTAAAAATTTTTTTTTAATTAGTCAGTTTTTTCTAAATTATTTAATTATTCATTCAAAAAGAAAATGAAGCAATTCATTTTGGTATTCAAAGATAAGTAATAAAGAAGAACTACGCTTTCTGTAAAATATTACCAATAAAAACTGTTATATAAGTACAAAAAAATCATATATTTTACGATTTATGTTATTAAAGATCCCGTATCAAAAGTGGTATACATTTCAACGAAATTGCAGTTTTATTTTTGTTGAAATTCCTTTCAATTTTTTTAAAAATAAATAAATGGGTTTATTCAATGCAAAAAAATCCAAAACCTTTCGAAGCTTTCCCAATAGTTAGATTGAGTATTTATTTCTAACTAGTTTTTATTAACTTACAATAAATTTCTATTCTATTCAAATTGAATTTAGATTTTTTAATGATCGTATTATGACCAAGTGACGTTTTACATAAATTAGACATATAAAATGAAACATAATGGGTTGTATAGAACGTGGCACACTGAAAAGTTAAAGCAGATCTTTACATTGAATCAAAATGCATCATAATGGTTTGCAAAACAAAGGAAAAAAAAGCCAAAATCAATTCGAATGTATTTCAAAAAGAGAATAATTATCTCGCTACTGTTAAAAGAGTCCGTTCATATTGGTTCGAACAATTTTGATACTTAGTATTCATTTTAGATGACAAGAAAAAAGAAACCCTTTTTCTTTATTGAAAACAAACACCATGTTTCTTAAGAGGTGGCGTCGTTTTTAAAACGAATCCATGTTATTATATAATTGAATTATATTCTCTACCCGAAGTTGGCAGCAAGAGCGAGTGCAAAAGATATGAGGGATGATGACAAGTTGCCGAAGCATCATGGCATCGCGTGAGCTGTTTACTCATTAAAACCAAGTGCCAGTCACGCCCATATGTGCATAATATGATAAACATCACGCTACGGTTACAGCGCAACAAACACATTAAAGAAGAAAAATATTGATAAAGCCATTTTATAAAAGAACAGCTTCGCATAGAAACATGATGCCAGCGGCCAAAGCAACTGCTGAGCACGTTCTTTGAATGAGAGCTTGGGAGAGATATCGGCAGGAGGCGCGGTTCACCGATCGAACGGTGTTGCCAGTTTCCGATTGAATATTTTACTTATTCGATCGTTTGCAAAAATGGTGAATTATTCCCTGCCGAGTGCTAGTTAGTCGTCTAGGGTAGTGTTTATCTTTGGGCCAAGAGGCGATAGGCATTTTTTCCTTCTTTTTTATTTTCTATTTTTATTTTCCGCCCTCTTTTCTCCATCGAAATAGTAGTATGTGTTGGGTACCCGTTGCCATGGAAACGCACGCACTGTCATTATCTTTCAGAAATTAAAAAAAAAGTTGCTGCACGCAACGCAACAGGCAAAACGATGGCGTCGAACGCTGAGTGGTTCCCTTCCATTTTAACGTTGTTCTGCACCTGCGCACTACCGTCGTACTTCGTTGCCATGGAAACAATGGCCGTCGCTCTCCAACTGGATGTTTCTCATGCGTATTTTTGCAGTTCGAAATAACACGTTCGCTCTGTATTTGCGGAAAAGACCGAGGGAACCGAACAACAACTGACAAGCCCTCACAGAATAGAGTTAGTTTATATTATTCTGCATTTTCGAGCACGCGAGGTGCGCCAAAACAGCCAGCAGCAATTTCCAATGAAAGCTACTTGTGCCGCTTGCGAGGAATGTCGCCATTTCTTCATAGCGTACGTGTGACTCTGCTATTAAGACTCATTATCTCAATGAATTGGGGATGTGCACGAAAATGAGAGTTAAATAATTGCTTCGAAAGCGGGAAAGAGAAAGAACCACCTGTCCGCAGATGTAAATAAATAGTTCCATGACCGAAAAATCCATCGAACGGGCAGATATTACAAGGGTGTCTGAAAACACTTTCTGGCTTTCTGAAATTTGCTAATTTAACTGTTGATTTTCACGCTTAGAAAACATCCTTTTTATTATTATTATTTATATAATTAAAAATGAAATTCCTATATAATTTGCACATTATAGAAATGCAAGCTACTAAACAAAATTCACTCATATTTTCCCCACAAATGCTATAAAGTATATAAAAGATTCCATGTATGAACAAGATGGTTTTATCCTTAGTTTTGCTATTTCTTTTAAATGAAATATAAATGTCCAATCACAATGTTATTTCAATTCTGCATGATTCTTTAAAAGTCCTTATTAATTTCGATAGTTTTTTTAAATTGGTTCTTATAACCTTAATTTCGGAAAGTTATATTATTTCATCCAACTAATATCTACGTTTTAATAAAAAAATTATATAGGATTTTGCTTATAATATCTTTTATAGTGAGACTGAAATTATTTTCAATTCCACCAACACTGGTGATCAGCTAGTTTATAACAAATATCAGGGCTAAATTTTAAAAGAAAACAATTTAAAAGCTTACAAGGTGTTGAAATGAAATGAAATAAAAGATATAAAATAATAAGTGATGAAACATTTGAATTATCGAGTTAATTTTTATTTTAATAGAAATAATAATCGATATTCTATGGAACTTTCAAATTTTCATGATATATGAACAAATTAAACAGATTATACACTCTGTCTGTAAGATAAAGTTGTTACAATTCCTAAACTATTAAAGATAGACGGTGGATAAATGTTTTAAAAGATATAAATATATATATTTTATGTTTTTTTTTAGAAAATTAAATGGCCACTAAAAAGTATTAAGAAATTTAAATATTTATGCAATCTCTCAATATAATAAAACATATTTGACACACTGACAATCTAAATGTTGAATGTTGAATATACTTACGTTGAATGTACTTATTTTGGACCAATCAATGCGAGTTATATCCTTTGAATGTTTGAAATATTGCTATTCAAAGCTTCATAACTAGATAAGTCTTGATCGCAAAAGAGTGGGATTTATTTTTAAGGAGTTTAAAATGTTGATGGGTCAAAAATATTTCATTAAAAATGCATGGTAATATTGGAGGACTGTATGAAATATGAAATTTATAATTTTTCAACAATGCATTTGTTTATTGAAACAATGTAAATTATGGCTTTGTATACCATTCAAAAATTTTCCAAGTGTAAATATGTGTCTGTCTCTAATAGTTCAGAAATAATTTAGAGCGAACGCTTTGTATCTGTCTGTAAAATATAATCTCAAAATTCAGACCACTTTAGAAACTCATTCTCATGCTTACAAAATTGCTTTAGTTTCATTCATCATTATATAGCAAATACATCAAAAACTAAATTATTAGCATAAACAAGTAAGAATATCCATTAACAACGATTCTAAATCAAAGGAGGAAAAAAAATGACCAAAGCGGGTTTTATTTTTTCTTTCTTTTTCACATAAAAAAAAGTGAGAGATTTCTTGTGAATAATATCTAGAATGCCCTTTTAAGTGGTAGATTCGTCGAAAGCTCAGAATTTCTTTTGTAATCCTCCTGTAATATTCAATGGTTTATTTCTTATCGAAATTTCATATATCATAATTAAATAATTAAACATTTCAGATTTTATATTTTTG
>JAPMOR010013427.1:60641-90447 GCA_026543865.1 Argiope aurantia
ATTGTAAATTTAATATATATTAAGTTAATATTAATATAATATAATAATAATAAGTTAATATTATACTAGTAAATTGATATATTGTTAGAAATTTTTTTATATGCACTCTTTATCTTCTCTTAAGAGTCAGGAATTAATGTGCTTAGATTATAAATAATTTATTACATGCATTAAGGATACCGTTTTATTTTCGTATTCATAGAAATTGGTGTATTTGATGACATCGACTTTAACTCGATTTTTTTTTACTTCCGTATACTTTCCCGTCTCACAGATTTGAGAATTCTCGCATTAAAACACTTCTCCAAGCCCTGATCCAACCTGTTTACCTACCTTAATCATAATAAATGAGCGTCTTCTCAAACAATCCGCCTCCGTCAGATCGAATCCATCGGAAGAAAACGCCAAGCTGCGGGACTTTGCACTAATTGGCAATTCCCCAGGACTTTCTCATTATTGCATTTGCCCCCGGGGGTGGAGCTGCCGATAGAGCATGCAAACGGATTGCCGATCCTTCTCCTCCCCCCTTGCTCTCACGAACCAATTGCCAGCTCATACCACGCGTCGATGATTATCACGGTTGTCCGGCAGATATTCGAGGGGTGGAAAAGCCGCCCCTCAATATTCTGTCCCTCCGATTATCAACTGGCAGGTGTAGAAGCGAGAAAGGGGGGGGGGTAATTGTAATATTTTTATATATTTTTAAGCCAATAGGCAAAAGAAGAGGTCAATCCTTCCCTTATTTGGCCTGTGGCAAAAAGAAGGAAGTTGTCACGCTTCAAAAATGACGAAGCAGGGAGACCTTAACTGTTTTTAAAACGATATAAAAAAATTATTTTAGTCGTATTGTTAAATGTTCAGGCTTTATGAAAAGTAAATGTCTTCACAATGACCTAAAAGTTTAAAAGTTTTCAAAATTTAGAAAGTAAAATAACAAAAAAGTATCCAAGAAATGAAAGAATTAATTATCCAAATAATATTTATCCTATTATCGTCTAATTCCGATTTTTTTTGCTCATAACAATGAAATCTATCAACAACTGAAATGAATCTTTTAGTAACTTTTCTTTTTGTCTTTGACATGTGTTCTGTATTTTCACTACTTATCATTCCTGTTAGATTAGTTTAGTTATATTAACATCCCGTTTTAAAGCAACAATGGGGCTATTTTGGGACGGACCACGTCATTTTGGGCCGCAGTCAGATGACGAAGTCAACACCTGAGTTGGCAACCCCCGATCCAAATTTCCACACCACAACAGCGGAAGGACGTTCGGCATAATTATTCCCATTCGAGGCAAAATTATTCACATAATATAAGAACTTGCTTATTTCTTCGAAAAATAAATATATATAACTGTTTTAAGTAGAATCCCCCCCCCCAAATTAATCTGTATCTTCTTACCATTCTCTGGATGCTTTTAATAATCCAAATTAAATAAAGGAATAAATAAAATGTCAAAATGATGCATTGACTCAGAGTAGCCATCTCAGTGCAAAGAGTTAAATTCAGACTTAGGGAATTCTAATCACCCTGTAGATAGTATTGCATTCCTATCCAACTATATCACAACAAATACGATGATCAGACCAATTACTAATGAGAAAAAATGAGTAGAACAACAGCCCTATAAGCGATAAATAGCAACCACATTATTTATTTATAATTAATTTGAAAAAGGGATTAAGTTATTTTTTCCACCTTCTTTAAAATTTTCCAAAAATGTTAGATAGTTGAGATTTCATTTAGCTTTAAACTAAAGATGAATTCAATTACTAACAATTTTAATTTAAAGGCAGACTTGCAATGTCTAATGTTATAATCTGATATACCAGGTGTCATTCGGGATAAATATTTTCAAATAATGATAATATACGAATATAAAACTTATTAAAACAATTTTTTGCTGAAGTGTGATGCCCTTTCCGTGTCACCTGACTTTCGTCTACTTGAAACCTCTGACATGAATGTAGAAACCTTATGGATTCTGTTTCTTTCATTGCCACGACAAGAGAAGCGCTTTCATGTCATGGCCTTTTTTGCTAAAGGTCCAAGCACTGTTCTCTTCTATTTAATATTCCACGCCCGACCATCCCATTAGGTTTCTTCCTCTAGAAAAAGTGGGATCTGCTATCTTGAATAATGTTATATACTTATTAGAATAGATTAAGAATGTTTTTATGTTAGCTAACGACTATTTTTGTTTGTTTTGAATGATAATTATTTACTTTTTAAAATACTATATAAATCACTTCGCCACAGAAATTGTCTCGGAAGGTTTTGATGAAGAATAGCTGAAATATCGAAATTCCATTTTTACCATTTAATTAAGTTTTGGAAATTAAAAATAGTACAGTTGACCTTGAAATGGGCTTCAAAACTGGGCCCTTCTTTATATAGAATCTGTTCGCTGTTTTCAGGGGTTCTTGTGACAGAGAAGCAGACACATCTTCTCTTCTACTTTAGATTATAGAAGATACAACAAGCGATGAATATTATGACCGATAGACTTCCGTAAGTTGTTCTTTTATATATTTAAGAAATTTATTCAATTATATAGTTTAAAAAGGCCATCATGTTCAGTAGTACCAATAAAATGCTTGCATAAAATTACATATTCAGTAAAAAAAAAATGTATGATGTGAACTTTTTGAGGCTTAAATGTATATTTCGGAAAACAGAAAATAAGAAAAATTAGTAATTTTAAAGAAAAATCTTAAAAATCCAAAATAATGAAATGGTGTGAACCATGTGATTCCAATATGCAAACGCAATCAGTAAAAATTCTTAGCTAATTGTGGAGTTGAGGGTCAATATACTCTATCATGGTATGCATCAAATATGTCTGCAAAAATCTAGTTCTGGATTGCAATAGTCTTTCAGAAGAAAAGAATAGGCGAAGTACATGTACTTTTCATTCTCGGATTTGGAAATCCTCCGAGATTTTGCGCATGCGTCAGGAGGCGTTTATCTGGTCAAAAACGGAATGAAAGGATAGACGAAAGAGAGAGATGTTTACATTTAGCAATAGAAATGATTCATATTTTTCGCGGAATTAAAAGGTGTTATAACTGCTAATCTCCTTGCCTACCTCCCCTTAGTGAAGTATAATCATCAACAAATACTAGTCATAGAATCCTCAAACGACAAGTAGCTAGATGCTCTTTATACATAGCTATATTAGAAGTAGCTAGATGCTCTTTATACATAGCTATACTAGAAGTAGCTAGATGCTCTTTATAGGTAGCTATATTTGACTTCTAATTGTCATATCTAATGCATTAATCGTATATTTTCATTTTTTGATTTGTGGTTTGATTTCGATTTTATTTAATGACACTCATTAAATAATGAAAATATTTAAATACCTAGTACATATACTGGCATCACTGATCTCTCCTTCACAAGTTTCAACATTTCTAGAGGTCACGGAATTATTAATGTCTTAGTTGCAGCAAGTGGCATCCTAAGTATAGTAAATATTTAGAAGCTTTCTCATGCTAAGCGTTACAAGTAAAATGAATGTACTGCATGTTGTTTTCACGATTTTCCGAGACTGGCGCCGAGTCTTCTCTCCCCTTCTCCCTTTTCCCCGCCTGTTTGCTGCTGAGATTGGTCTTTCTGACGAAAAAAGAAGATTGACAGGCAAGCGTATTTTGTCCAAGTTAAATATCCGCAGAAACGGACACGGCTAATCTAGGCATTAAAAAGAATAGAAAGGTTTTATGGCTTCCGATTTTGAGGACTAGGCAGCTATAGTGTTTTTATTTTTAAGAAAACAAGCTTCGGAAGCCGGAAGCAGGCCTTTTCTTTCTTTATTTTACAGTATTGTCTATTATTTTCTCTGAAGCTTGGATTAACTCTGCACAAAATAAAACCTTATGTCAGCTTAGATAATCACAGAGAAAGTGAAATAAATTGTTTGAAAAATAAATACTGAATTAACGAATCAAAACTGGCTCATAAAATCGAATAATATTTTGGTGATATTTTTGTGGCTAATCAAATAGTTTCCAAAAATATTCAAATTATTAAAGAAGTATGTTTTTCTGAAATTTATTACATTTACACATGAGAACACCCCCACGTCGAAGCGATGCTCCGTAATGTGATGATTAAAAAAAGGAAACAGAAACTGGTTTGGAACTTTTACTTATTTAAAAAAAAAGACTTTCTGTAATCGGTTATTCAAAAATTACCTTTTATTTATTTTTAAAAATTTTAAAAAGAAACTTTTAGATTTTGGCTATGCAAGAATAACCCTTTACTTATTTTTTTAAACAAAACTTTTTGTTTTTGATTATACAAGAATAACCTTTTATTGATTAAAAAAAACTTTCTGTTTTCGGTTATGCAAGAAGATTTTACTTATTAAAAAAAACTTTTTGTTTTTGATTATACAAGAATAATCTTTTATTTATTTTTTTAAAAAACCTTTTTGTTTTTGCTTATGCAAGAATAATCTTTACTTATTTTTTTAAAAAAACTTTTTGCTTTTGGTTATACAAGAATAAGCTCTCATTTATTTAAAAAAAACTTTTTGTTTTTGATTATGCAAGAATAATTAGTTTCAGAATTCGGTAAAGTTTATGAAAGACAGTAAGTAAGTTAGTTATTTAGGATTTTGTGACACATGAGCCATATCTGGCTATGCTGCACCAAACATATGGCTGAAGATAAAAAAATATGCAGTGAAGTTCTAAAAAGTTAAAGTAAAATTTGCGAAAACTAAGAAATGTAGAGATAAAATGTTCTATTAAATAAGATGGAAAATACCAATTTCTTTCAAGAAAGTAAAAATATTTGGATGGGGATGTTCACCCATCAAGTCGCGAATGTTTGAAGATGATGTACGAAATAAACGTATTCGATGGGGATTAAAAATTGGACATTCTGATAAAATGTGAATGCCAGTTAAAGTAACACGACACGCAATGCAGACTGGACATCGCTCACCAAATAGAAGATGTTTCTGTCTGAGACGAGTATGGCCACTGTGACGTCCAACTCGAGTACTGGATCAACAGACCACAGAGTAATGTCAGGCTGAAGAGAATGCAGTTTATTAAAAATCTGCAAATCCCATAATTCTTTCCATAAATAAAAAATACGCTGTGAAATATATTTTTTGAAATCAGAGTACGGAATAGCTCGCTGTAGAGAAGTGGATGCGACCTTTACTGCAGTATCGGCAGATTCATTGCCAACAATGATAGCGTGGCCAAGTGACCAACAAAATAAGATTTGGTAGTTCCGAATTTGCAAATTTCTCCAAAGATAAAAGATATCTACAGCCAGTGGATGTGTTTTAGTATGAGGATGGCTGAGGGCCTCCAGAGCACTCATACTATCAGAATAAATGCAGAATTTATGGTCAATAAGATTAGAAATTTTCTCAAGAACAATCATAATTGCCATTAGTTCAGCAGTTAAAAAAGAGCACAAAGTACTCAACTGAAAGCTGCTTGTATCCTCAGCAATGACAACAGCACAACCCACATGACAAGCTGTCTTTGTGCCATCCGTAAAAACAGAAATTTGCGTAGAATATTCATATATAAAGGTGATATAGAAAAAGTTGTTGAAAGACAATAGATGAAGTGGTAGACTTGTCGTAGGTGAGAAAAGAGTTAAGATATGATATTTCTGGGATTTTCCAGGGTGGCAAAGCAAGAGCAGTGGTATTACGAATTTGCAGATTTAAAATACTTACATCAGCAAAAGTCCTTGTTATACTTTCACAAAAAGGTAGGATATTAGAAGGACGGATATTAGCATTATATAATCTTCCCAGACCAATGGATAAATTCACTCTACTAACAGGATGATTGATAGAAGATTCAATACGGAAAAAAATATAGTTCAGATAATTTTTTTCGTCTCAGATAAAGTGGAAGTTGATGATAAATCACATACACACTATGAACTGGTGATGTACGAATGGTTCCAAAACAGATACGCAAAGCACTGTTGTGTCTAAATTTCGGAGAACACTAGAATGAGCTGTACCATATATTTCGCATCTATAATCAATTCTTGACAGAATGACAGACTCATAGATACGAAATAAAGATGTTTGATCTGCCTCCCCCCCATCTTGCAGTTGAGAGGACTTTTAGGATGTTGAGGGATTTTTCACACTTCTTTCGCAAATGAAGGGCATGCGAAAGGAAAGTGAGTTTCCGGTCAAATATGACCCCTAAGGCAGAATCAACATTGTAAAACTTCAAAAAAAATTATGCTTTAAATAATGTAAGATACATCTATTTATTGTCTCCAAAATATATTTCTGAAACATAGGATCAAAGAAATCGATGAATTCAAATTTTTCACTTAAAATTTGGTATATTTTAAAGAAGGTATTTTTATTCTTTCCCTTTTGTACATCTAATTCATTTTCAGTTTTTAGATGGTGACTTTCAGTCTTAATTTTGAATTAAATGGAATTAAAACCTGCAAACATGCTGAATAAAATTAAGACGATCAAAGCAAATGTATCTTCTTTTTCTGAAGGCCATTTTTACCATAAAATTTGTAGATGAATCAAAGGCTTGAAAAAAAATCTTTAAATGGCGAAAAGGTAAATAAATAAATAAATTCAAAAAATATAAAAACTTAAAGATAAGCTGAAAGGATAAATTATCAAATTCTCTTTAACTACTAAACCTGAGCTATCTTTAATTAATATTTAGACACAACCTTTCGGATAGATTCAAATACTTTTGCTATGAATCGAATTCGTATTCGATCATATTGTCACGTAGAACTATAGTACAGAACTTAATGACACACACAAGAGGTAGAGATAAACCAATTTATTAACTGAACTCAGAACACAGTAACTGACAAATCTTCTGCTTTTATTCAAGCAGAGAAAGTTCCAGAATACTCTTCTGGAGACAGTAAGAAAAGTCCAGAACACTTGTCTGGTAAACTAAAGAAATGTCCAGTATCTTCTGGAACATGAAATAAAGGAAAACATAAAATCAAGGAATTAAGTATTTACATATACTATTAATCGCATTGTCTCTAGCGGAATTCGAACCCAGGTCTCTTGATCACGAGACCAGTACCATGACCATTCGGCCATGGAGATTCGACTGTCGTTCTTCAATGCGGCAATATTATAGTAACAAATAGGAGGAGCTGAGTCCAACTCAAGTGTCTTCTTCTTCAGCAGTTCGCAGAGGGCCGCGGTAGCCTGGTGATAATGTCTGGACTTCGGAACTAAAGGGTTTTCAGATTCGAGACTCGATTCTTGCTAACAACCGCCGAGTAAGCGGGTTTTGTGCACGCTAAATCTTCCGGAACCAAACTTCCTTCTGCTAGTGTGGTAGTTTGGGGAGGGTGTACCAGCTCAGGTGTCGTTCTGGCCATTTGACTGTGGCTCAAAATTACGAGATCCATCCCAAAAGCGCCCTAATGTTGCTTTAAAAGGGGACGTTAATAGAACTTAACTAAACTCGTCAGAATGCGTTAAATGTCTCAACAAAGCGTAAAATAATTCTTGTTTGGTGTCAAAAGCGGCTGCTAATTCAGATAAACAAAAATACACTGAATATGATTCTATCAAAATAGAATTTCAAAACGTGGTGTTAATCCAATTTTTTTATGATAGCAGTTAATGGAATTTTCAAAAAATTTTTAAAGTCTTTCATTGCTTCTACAGGAATTGAATCCTACAAATTAAGAATCAACATCTTGACCATTTTACGAGGTCTAGAATCTTAATAGTGGCAGTCACACTACCAACGCCTTTACAAATTTGATACTAAACCGCGAAATTTGTAATATTTCGATGACGTTACCAGTACTGTACGTTACAGCTATATGGAAATAATAGAATAATCGAAAAAGCACTGAATCTATTGATGTTTCGAATGAAAAGATCTATTCCTTTAAAATTCAATGGAATTATTCGGTGGATATAACTGAACAACTTCTTCGCCTGTTGACACTAGGAATTGGTCTACAACTCTAAGTTCTGTAATTATGATTTGATTTTTAAGGGGAAGTAACCACTTCATGGCATTTGCTGTGCGTTCGAAACCATCAACAGAAACGTGTATTGTCTTAGGCATTCTAAAACCTTAACATCACTGGAAATGTTCTGCACTCAAGCTTAATGACGGTATTGGAAGACTGTAATCATTTCAAACAAGTACCAGTGTTGTATAAGCTATGATTATATGGTTGCCTTTTATTAAATTTCAGACATTTATTTTTAACAGTAAAAAGCATGATCGTTCACTGATCATTGAAATGAAAGTACTTGAAATTGCGTATGAGGTATTACAAAGTGCATCAAAGTTAAGAATAGAACCTACTCTAACAGAAGAAGTTTTTTTTTAAATATCATTTCTTCATTTTGATGGGAAATTTTGACGAAAATCAATCCGTGAATGCCCAATCTTTCTGGTCGAATTCTCATCATAAGAAAGATTAATGAGAAAGACTGAGATGGTAGAAGTGACGGAAATTAATCCAGCCTTTTTTAAAGACGAGATTAAAAAAATCATTTCATCGTCAAGGAAAAAATCTGCTTTGAAGCGAGAATAATTTTTGAATAGAGAATTTTCAAAAGGGTCAGATTGCGATTGTTGAATTTCTTTTATTACAAGTTCGAGAGAAAAGAATGCGTGCTTGCATCATCGTCCAACTTGATTAAACATCGTTTTCTTTAGTTTTACAAATAGGAGGTGTTTGTTCTGAAATATTTAATGAGATGACACTATATGCTATATATTTGAAAAAAGTTCTAGTTTTCTAACGGGGAAGTGAACGTAGATTCCATTTCTAAAACTTTTTAAGAATTTTTTTTTAAAAATTCATCTTTTATGCCATTCACTCTTCCATTTTCATTAAGGATTGGAGCTACGATGATGAAAGAGAATGGGGATTGTAACTGCTGAGTGGGTTTCAACATATACATAGGTTAAAAAGCAGTCGAAGCTAGGAAACGAGAATTACTTTTAAGTATAGTATAATAACAATATATATAGCAATGATGCAAATCATTAAAATATGAAATATAAAAGTAATTCATCATAATGATGCGATTATTTGTTTAATTTAAATTATATTTTTAAATGTAAAAATGTTGTAGGAAAGGGAAAATTTCAAACTCTCCACACTCTTTGAGCTAGAGGGCCCATCTACGAACTTTATCGGGATTTCGCCTTTTTCTATAACAAATCCTTTTCTAACTCAAAAGAAGGCATACAGAATTTTTCCGAAAATAATATTATAATAACCAATGAAGTGTTCAGTATTCCTTAAACAATTTACTTAAAAGAACATTTATGAATTTTTTAAGCTTCTTTTTATAAGAAAAAGAAAATAAAAGCTTATTTAATAATAAAATAAAATTAAAAAAAGAACAGTTCTGCCCCGATTTCAGTTTCGAAGATTTATGATGCGTGTGCATGGCATATTCTGAGGTCAAAGACATGCTATTCGAGACTTTAATCAAAATTTTAAAACATTTGTCATAAAATTCGAATTTTTATATCAATAATGCTAAAAATAGAGATGAAACGTCAATGCTGTATGTGGAATTTTTACAGATTAAAACTGCGAAAGTGCTATCAAGAGATCGTCAAAATTATTTGAGCATTAAATGTTTTACAAAACGTCTTACGAAAGAAAAGGTTGAATTTTTTTCGCAAGAAGTTTTATTTAAGAGAAATAGAAACCTTTGTACCCTCATACCATTTCTTTTAATTTTAGGCTAATAAAATAAGGGACATTTCAAAGATTACAGAAATGTGTAAGTTTGAAAATGATAAGTTTCTAAAATATCTTTTAACAATAAATCATACAGGATTTACTGTGGTAGAAATTCCTTTTTTGGCTCGAAACAAGTTTTCTTCAAATTTCTGTACGCATAAAATGCATTGCATTTATTTCTATCGTATGACATTTTACACAGCAATATTTACAAATATTATGTATCTGCTAAATATATTTTTATTTATTTCTGCGCAATATTTCAATTTTTAAAGGCTATTTATCATATATATATATATTTAGATTTTAAAGTTACATGACATTTATTATTTAATTTTTTTTATTAGTAGTATATTTAAATGAAAATAATTTCGCTGTAATTATTAAATTTATGCTCATGCATTATTCTGATTTTGGTGCCCTTCTTTGCAAAATAATTTTTTCTGAACTTATCGATATATGATTATAAACGTGAAAATTATCGAATTACAATACATATTCGATTTAACATAAAAAATAAATAAGAAACAAATATTTTTATATTGTCTTATATATATTGATATAAATCATACGTTCTATATGCTCTAAATTTTGCATCAGATATTTAATTTTAATTGTGAAAAAAAAAGCACTTTATTTGCAACTGAACTTTCGGCAAAGTTTAATTGTCGCAAAAGTCCCAACTGTCTTAAAGCCGTTTAGAACTAATATTTATTTACATTATAGAATTTGTGTTCAATTTTGGAAACAAAAATCGCCCACCAATATTTGATACCCAAGAAACAAGTAATTATATTTCTAGAAATACCTGTTCCTTGGCTACAAAAAGTATAGCATGCGAAGGATCTTTGTTTGGCGAAACGAGATTTCTTTTTCGCTCTCCAAATCAACAAGGCCCAAATCTTATTTGTAAACCTTCCGGAAACGAGAGCCAAGAGCAATCACAAACTCCGGAGCCAATCCACAGATGGCTCCAGTTAGCAGCGTTTGGCTTTTCCGACTCATCAAACGCTGATCAGCGATTTCACACGTCGCCAAGAATTCCATTTGGCCGGAGGAAACCGACCGGATCGATAGGGACGCCTGCTCAGATTTAGAACACTTTTCAGACGCCTCTGTAGGTTTTGCAAATAGGGCAGCGCACTGAAGCGACGACTTTTGGGGACTACAAATTAGAAGAAGATAATTTTTAAAAATTTCCCTTCTTACTTACTCGTATATGAAGTATGGAGGAAGTATTAGAATCGTCAAGAAATGAAAACTCGAAATTTCCACGAAACTCCAGATTTTAGACCTCCCTGAATTAGAAAAAAGCATTTTTGGCATTATGTCCATCTGTCTATCCGTGACAAAGATAATTTAAAAACGCTTTGAATTATACGGGGGAAACTGATATTCGGTTTGTGGATTTTTCATCAAATTTGTAGATTTTTATCAAATTTCGAACAAGGTACGATCAGAGGAGATCTGCCTGTTCGAAAACAATTGAACACGATAAGTAGAAAATGAAGAGATTTAGATGGATAAAATTCTATACGCAAAGTTAACATTTATTGTCTAGATTCCAATCCAACAAAGGGTTGACCTCTTGTCGGTCTATGCTTTCAGAAGAATGCATATATGATAACTTAAAACAAAAATGATTTAAGTATATCAAATTTTGTATATAATTTTATTACTATAAGTATAGTTTTGCATCAAATAATGGTTTCACCCGTATGAGTAAAAACGCTTCTAAAATACAACTTCGATTTTCGGTCATATTAACTGCCCGTCACGGATTAATCGCCAACGAAACTCGCCAATGATCCTATAATAGATTGAGTAAGAATTTAAATTGAATGCGAAACGGTAACATTTCTAAGCTATTGTATGACACTGACATTCAAGGTTTTCTCTAGGATAACACCTTTATTACATAGTATGCGAGAATGTTTTGGGGAGACCACAGACACTGGTTAGGCGATTAAGGTCGGAAAAATTATATTTGTCAAAATAGATGGCTATAATAGATTCCTTTATTTCTGGGTTAGGTATAGGCAAACTTCACTTAAACACGAAGGATATCACATGCAATAGAGACCCAGATCTGTAAGCTTCTGGTTTTGTTGGAAACCTTAAAATCAATCTATCATTATTTCGATTGCATAGAAATCTTCTTATATCTTCTCCTCTTTCAGCTGGATGACATAATTAAGAATAATAAAACTTAAACACATCTCAACAAGTCGAGTTATCGTCTCTGAATTCGTGGGAGAAGGCAAATATCAAAGAATTTTTTGAAGTAAAAATTTTTCATTCACCTTTTTTAAATAATACTTTTAGATTCGATATTTTAGGAGATAAAGGGAAAGAGATTTCTCACTTCCACAGCTTTATTCTGAATCTGCGACCTCATCTGAAACTGTATAGATGCAAAGTTTCATTCTAATTGAGGCCTAATAATTTCTAAGCCGTAAGAGACCGGCATAGCTCCAATCAAAAAGATGCTTTAAAGGACGAAAAGAATCATATTTTATGCTCTTTGAATCAATAAATGTATATCTAAAAAAATTACGAAATCCTTATTTTTATGCTATTTTTCAGAAATATTAGTAACCTTTCGTAAGACAATCTGAAGCTATTAATATTTCAAACATAAAAATGTTCGGATTTCCTTTGATAAAAAAAAAAAAACGCCAACTTATGAAACTCGGCTAGTTTAGGCTAATTTTGTAACTGATACATACATAAATGCATGCATGTATGCATACAAGAAAGAGTATTTGACTGCATAACATAAAGGTTTCAACTATTTTTTCTAAGTTTCAGTGTTCACATAAAAATAACTACATGCCTGCCCTTCTATGCACAATTTTAATTTTTTCAGGCTAGTAAAGATGGAATTTTATAAGTGATATTTTACTCACTATCTTTTGTACTAAGCGTCAAAAATTTAGACCTTTTTGCTTTTTCCCAAAAATAATACAATACTGTAAAGACATTAGAATTTAATTATAAAATAATTTTATTAAAGTTTTGATTCCCCCTGAAAAGTGCAGTTTGATTGTGAGCTTTAAAAAAAGAGGCTTTAGAGATTCTGAAGGATTATAATAATGAATTATGAAATATATTTAAAAATAGAGAATATGATAATAAAACATTGTTATTATAATTATATTTTGATTAATGTATTGAAAATGGAAAATAATTTCTTTATCGCAGATCTAAAGGTCAAAATAAAATTTTAAAAGCATGAGACGATGCTTACAATGATGGATATCTTTACACACAAACACGCACGCATGCACGCACATACAAGTGTGTCTGCAAAATGCAAAGGCTTTGAAATCGAATATGTTAAATTCAATGATATATTTTCATCAGTAGCCCACAAATAAACCTTTTTAATTATGCTTTAATTATAGCCATGATAATGCTATAATTAAAACATAATTAAAATTAAAAAACGAATAAATGCAGTTAATGCATTCGTTAGAAAATGCGGCACAGCGCGTTTAAATAAACCCAATAATTACAGAAAATGTTGTGCAGTATTTATTACAGATGTGGCATCTTATCGGCAAAATTAAAAAGGTTAATAAAATGCTAATTAAGGATTAAAAGCGTTTCGACTAAATGTTTTTTAATGCGATGCTTTTTTCTTCAGTTTCATGGTGCAAAGATAAAAAAAATGTGTTTATCAAAAAATACTTTTAATGAATGATAGATTGGTTATAAACATAAAAACAAATTAAAGTTCTGATAGAAATATTATATTCCATGTTTAATTCCTAAAAAATGTATTATTGTTATATTTGATGGCAGATGCAAGTGGATAGATACATAGACAGACAGACAAACAAACAAACTTGTGATCACTTTCGACCAAAATTTGACATTGCAAGTTTGGTGAACTTACCTTTATACATGGGTTACGTACTTAATCTTATAAGTTTAATGGGTTCAACGTTTTAGAGAACATATTCATGCATAGATTTCATAGCATCAAAACATGATGATTTTTTTGACAATTTCTCTAATTTTAATCTATCTATCTATATATATATTGTGGAATTAAAAAAATTGTTTTGAGGTTTTTTTTAATTCTAAAAGGAATGATTATAAGAAAGGTTCGGTGCAATTAATTAAAAAAAAGGACTCAAAAATTCCGTTTCTAGAATCGTTCTAATATGCTAACTTCCTAATCCATCCCATTCTACTTCGATTAATTCAATCATGACACTAAATTAAACGAGTCCATGCACCTTTTTATTGCATTCCATTAAGTGGAATTTCTAGTCCTCAGTTTGGTGAAAATATTTAACAGCAGAAGCAACGACCTGATGAGATGTGCCACTGTCTCTGTAAATCTTTCTTTCTTGTTGACGTATGTTTATGGAGGAGAAGCAACAAACGGCGATATTAGGATACACCCCTCTCATTAAAACGTTTTTATAATAAATAATTGATCCAAAAGCTTAATAAATGATGTGAGAACTCACCACTAATGAAGATGATTAATCTACACAGAATTTAGTGAGAGTACATTATCAAATAAACAACTATATGTGTTAAAAAACTAAGAAAATGCCTTTTTATAAAGTTATTGAATAGGTATCTTTGTCTTAAATATTCATAACTTTTAGTTTAATAAAGTATTTAATCATATTTTAGGAGCAATTTGTAAAATATTTGGAGGATGGAAATTTATGAGCTATACATTACTGATAATTTTTGTTTTCATGAAAGAATTGCTTTGTAATAACTAAATATTTTTAATATAACAAAGATAACTCGAACACACACGCACAAAAGTATCTAATATTATCACAAACCGCATTTGTAGAAACGAAATAGCTAAAATAATGGGAAAAAAATGTTAGTGTAAAATATACTCAAAAATAGTTTTACAAATTTATTAAAATTAAAGAAGAAAAAATTGCATAAAAATATAATTTTTATAATTGACTGGAAAATTAATTTTTTTGAATTTTAAAGCAATGAAAAAAACAACAACCAATGCCTCTGCAGTCATATTACTAGAATTTATGTAGGAAAATTTTTCAAATTTCAGCTATTTTTAATTACAAATCTTATAGAAATCTAACAAACTGTTTATAGTATTTATGCACCCTTTGTACAATCCTTTCCAGTGGTTGAGCTTGACAGGTGCTTTTGGACAATTCTTGCAACTTTGGAGTCATGATATCAAATTACGGATAGTATCCAGCCTTCAAGCATTATCAGGTTAAAAGAGAGCACTAAGTGCTCCTAGTTCTATTTATTTCTTAGCTTCTCTGTCTCTGTGAAAACGATAAAAAAAAGAAGAAAAATATCTATCTTTATATGATGTTTATCTGTAAAGGCATAAAATTTTGTTTCCTGGATGAATATGAATAATTAATAAAGACGCTAATCTTTTCCAGATTCTTGACTTCCAGGTACATGGTAAAAATGTAATTTTTGTTTTGCTTGCAAGCCTGCAATAGACTTGCTAAGCCTATTGTCGATTGTGTATGGTTTGGTGTTAAGCCTGCGGATCTGTTGTCTTTTCCCTCTTCGTAAACTAATGGTCGGCTGCTGAGAGCGACTTATATTCCAACAAGGACAGTTGTCAGACTTTCTTCGCCTAAAAGTGTTCGTCCGAGGACCTTTCGCAGATATTGTTTGATAATTACTATCATGTGTTCCCATCAGTCTCTCCATTAAGCCGCTAGTGGGGCGATAAATTTCCAAGTTATACCATTTTGGCCATAATGTTGTTGAGTCTTAGCTGATGACAAAGCTTGCCATAACAGGACCAGTTCCTTATTTGTTGCATGAAAAGTAGTAGCATTGTCAGTATAGATTGTGTGTGACGTCCTCTGCGGCCAGCAAATCGTTGAAGAGCTAAGAGAAATTTTTCAGTGGTGAGATCTGACACGAGTTCAATGTATAATGCACATGTTGTTGCACAAGTAAATAGTGTTATGTAGGCCGTGTCTCTTGATTTCAAACAGAGGATATTCACAGGTCCAGCAAAATCAATTCCTGTGGTAGTAAAAGCAGTCGACGGAATAACTCTTTCAGAAGGCAGAGGAGTTTCAATTTGCTTTCCACATTTCGCCTTGGACGGCTTGCAAGGTAGGCATTTGTGAAGAACCTGCTTTATAGCTTGACATCCTTTTAGTATCCAAAAGGTAGAACATAACTCAGAGAGGACTATTCATACACCTAAATGATGGAGACGTATGTGGGTATGCTGCATTAAAAGGTGGACAAAGGGGTGGTTTCCATCAAGTAATAAAGGGTGTTGAGTATCAGAAGGGATGTCGGAAAATTGATGTTTTCCTCCAATACGCAAGTAGCCATATTTGAGAAAGGTATTGAAGCAGGAAATTTTTGATTTTGTTGGCAAGAGACGTCCACCTGTTAAGGCATCTATTTCTGCCGGGAAGCATTGATACTGTGCAGTTTGGATGCAATATTCCTTGACTTTTTCTATTTCATTACAATTCAATGAGTCATATGTGGCTGAGACTTGCAGTTTCGGACAAAACGTAGAATACAGGCAACAACACGAAGAACTTTTATGTGTTATTATAACGAGATATATCTACAATGGGTTCAAAGGTTGCAAAGTAGAAAAATTGAAAATCCGTTTTTCGTAATTTCTCTTCGGCTAACGGCTGTGTATGTGATGACAAATCGTTTGTAGGTCAAATTTCCGGATTCTGTGTCAGCCATTTCGGGCCGTGCCACCAAAACTCCAAAGCCGATAGTTGTGATGGGAAAGTATCACGGGTTAGATGATCCGCAAGATGGACTGTACCGGGACAGTGGTGCCACTGTGCTGGAGTAGTGTATTGAAGATTTTCCGTTGTTCTGTTGCAAACGAATGTTTTCCAACGCTTGGGATCTCCCTTTATCCAGCTTATAGCTACAGTAGAATCACTTCATGTGCAAGATTCCATGTTCGTTTCTCTGCAAAAATATTGAAGTAAACGAGATCCTAGTTGTGCGGCTAACAATTGAAGACGCGGAAGAGTGACCCTTGACAGGAGCCAATTTATTTCAACTACAAATGAGATTGACCTCTGTAGAGGTGTCAACTGTGTGCCAAGCGTACAAACAAGCACCATATGCACGGACAGAAGCGTCGCAAAACACATGCATGGTAACGGCATGTGAAGGACCAATCCTTCTTCGGATGTGTATATGATTCAGACATTGCAACTCATTTGGCCACCTGTACCACTGTTGTGCTACAGCTGGCGGTAATAATTCCTTCCACTGAATACCACAAAACCAAGTATCTTGGAATAATATCTTCACAATAACTGTAACTGGAGCGAATAGGCCTAGAGGATCGTAAAAGTTTGAAATTAACTCCAGTAGTAAACGCTTTGTTATTGGTTTTTTAGATGCACGGACAATCTTTTACTGCACACGAATTCCAAAAACATCTCTGTCAGTATCCCATTTAATCCCTAAGACCTGCGTAATATTTTAAACGGAACGTTTTCTTGTTTCCACATCTCTTGCAAAATCTTAGAATTTACAGTCTATTTGGCTAATGGTAATAATTGATGTGATGTAATGTGATGTGATGTAATGTGATGTGATGTAATATGTGATGTAAGTTGCTGGATTTCTTGATATAGAATTGAAGCTTCAGTATCTGTAGATGTTCCCAAGACAAAATCATCCATATAGATGTTATTCTTAATATGTTTAGTTGCAGTAGGATACGTTTGCTCGTACTTTGTATTCAATTAACAAAGAGAAGCTGATAATAAAAATGGATTTGAATCGGTAAATTCATCGGTTACAATTTCATCTTCTATACAGAGTTTTCCATCAGGATTATACGTTGTTTTGTACCAAAGAAATCGTGTTGTGCCTCTGTCTTCGTCTGATAGCATCAGTCACAGAAATGCTTGACTTTCGTCACAATTAATTGCTATTTTGGAAAGGCGAAATCTCAATAACGTAGCCATGATATCAAGAAGTAGATTTGGTCGAATTTCAAGAGCGTCGTTTAAGGATGAATGACCTGGCGAATGGGAAGATGCGTCGAAAACTATACGACACTCGGTTTCTTCATTTGAAGTTTTCTTTATTGCATGATGGGCTAAGTAAAATAAACATTCTTTATTGTGTGCATCATGTGATACGATTTCAACTTGTTTTTTTATCAATATAATCTTACATGTGTTTAGAATATTCTTGTTTAAAAACTGTGTCTGCGTATAGTTTTCTTGTTAAAGAATTAAAACGCCGAATTGCGACTTCATAATTGTTGAACTTCAGGTTTCTATGGTAATTTTACTACTCTTCTACCATCGATGACTTCAAAAGATTGACGAGAGTTCAGAGTTACAGGTGCTTTTCTTCTTTTGAATTGGTTGTATGACAATGCTTTCTAAGAAGATGCTTTCCAGAATTCGTTTACGACATCGTTCAATGCTTGAGTTGAAGCATCCACATTAATATTATGAACTGTAGGAATGAAGGAAACTGTTGAGTGTAATCGTGATCCACTAAGTATACACCCAAAAATTGATGGTACCAAGGTCAGAGAATCTGACAACTTGACTGAAGGTTCAGAATACACGACATTCCAGTAGAAATCTGCTCCGATTAAAATCTCAATTGACAAGTTCGACAGTGAATCCTCTGGGTCCGCAAGCTTCAGTCGTTTGTTTTCCGCAAAGCGCGAAACGTCAGTTGGTGGAGGAGAATGTGATGCATACTTGTTGAGGCTTTCGAATGCAATAATGTTGGCTTTAGATTCATCCCAGATGCTTGATAACTGAAATTGAACTTGTCTTCGCATTTTGCTAAAACTAGATGGAGATTCGAACGATTGAAGTTCCAAAGGTCTGGTTGAAATAACTGGAAGTTTTAAATTGCTTACAAGATCAAAAGAAACGAAATAAATTGACTTCCACCATCCAAAAGGCAATGTGTAAGTTTTGTAATCCCAGTTGGACCCGTTATGAAAACTCGCGCAGTTTGTAAATGAACAAAATTGGATTAAATATATCAATTTTGTTTGTAGATGCAGCCGCAGACTGCTCCTCAGTTGAAATTTTACATATTGATACATGGCGTTTTTTTCTTGCATTTTGGACAGCAGTATTTGTCTTTACGAAAGCAATTTTTTTGGGCGTGACCATCGTTACTACACAGGAAACATCTTTTTGTAGCCTTCAATTTCTATATGCGTCCGTCTATATCCGTCACAGAGTTGCAGTGTTGAGGTCAATGTTCGGCAGTTTCGCAGAAAGGGCAAAAAGGTGATTTTTTTTTTAACCTTTAGTAATTGGTTTAGAACGCACATTGAAATTTTCTAAAGAGGATTTTATAGAATATTCTGAAATTAGTAAGCCTTTAATATTATTTGTAGTAACTGCTCTCTCAACTTCCTAGGCTAAAAATTACATCAATTTTGTAACGTAGCCTTCAGACAAGTTTTCACGTTTGGCGTGTATAACCCAATTGTGACATATATCACGTGGAAAAGCACGGAATATTTTTGGAGCCAAAATTCTTCCGTATGATTGTGTGTTTTCGTCAAAGGCATTCAACGCTCGTAATCTTCTATTACAATCGATCTATAACTCATTTAATGCTGATGGAAACGGATTTTTAATAGGTGTTAGGTTTTCTAAATAATTGAGATCAGTTTGTATTATTTTATCCTTATTGCCATATTTCGATGTTAAAATATCCTTTGTTGTTGTATATGTATCGGCAGTTTCACTTATTACATTAACTAGTCGTTTTGCCTATTCATCTAAATATCCTCCTAAAAAAACATATTTTTGAATTAGCGATTAACGATCATTCTTGTCGATGCAATCTTCAAGACACTCTCAAAGGCTGTGAAATTTTTCAATGTCACCGCAAAACGTATTTATTTTTACTGTAGGTAGATTTACTGTAATGTTGGAGGAAGTAGATGTGTAATTTATACCCCCAGCAATTGGCAATAGCGCGTTATTTATACTTTCAGATCTTGGCGAGGAAAAATTGCTGTTCGTATTTGCTTTCATTTTATAAGTAAACATCGATAAACGAGCATTTTCTGTTTATTTTTCGCACTCTATTATGTCTTCATTATACTCTTCATCGTTTAGAACTTCGTGTATTTTATAGTCTGCCAAGGTTAGTTCGTTTATTTTCTCTTGTAAGCTTTGAACGCTATATTCTTAATCAGTTTTTTCACTAATTGAATCATTCAGTTTATTTGTCAGTTTCCTAATGGCGGCGCGGATTGTTGATCGTTTAAGTTTAAGTAAACGAAGCATCTCTTTAAAGACTGACATTATAATTCAAGTTTGTATCGAAAGTTTAAACAAACAAGTTTATTATGACTCACCCGAGTATATTTCGACATCAAACTGTATGGTTTTGTCGGTGTCAAATTAGAATGAAAATATCAAAACACGTTGCTTTATTCTTCTCAAAACCTAACCAACTGTGCAACAGAAATATTTGATTTAATCTCGTTTCCTACATATTGAAAACTTCAAGGTAATGTTGAATATCAACAAGTGTAATTATCAACATAAAGAAAAAAAAATATCATTGACTGATGATTTCCAGACGATTAAAACACATTTTACATAAAATAATTTCATCTGTTCTAAGCATAGTAATTTATATAATATAAATCATCATTTATATTATATAGAATTATATTATATTATATTATATGTGACACAGATTATTATTTAAAAATATTATTGTCACCATAAATTGAATTACATTTTAAAGTGTTTAACGTAAGCCAGTTTAGTTTGGTTGGTTGGACGTTGAGACGCATTCCTAAGGTTGTGAGTTCGAACCCCACCAGCCGAAGACTCTCTATGTATACGGTGGCTGGTGCACGTTAAAGCTGTCGTAGCCATAAATTTCTCCAAGGCGAGACAATACTACTGGGGACTTTGGATCAGAGGTGATCGTTCTCTGATTCTGGTTCAAATTGCTCTCTGTGAATGAGTGATTGAAATGCATAAATGAAATCCGCCCCATGGAAAGGGCTGTGAAGTAGGAGTAGCTAAGACGTTCTCTTGGCTCTAGATGGCACTCCTGAAACAAAAGACGCTTAAAATCGCTGATTTCTTCAGCGATCTTATATATAACAAGTGTTTAACATCCTTTTCATAAAAACCATTTTGACAATCAGAATCAAAATTTATTTTGCTCTGTTTAGTTTTAGTTAAACCACATTTAAATTCTGTAGAAAGACAAGCGAGTTCTTTTTCCGGATGAATTCTCAAATTCATAATCTTATTGGCATCTGAGATAGCTCAAATTTTTGAACAACTCTTATAACAGCTCATTTTATACATTTAAATGTATAATCATAGAATATGTTTTGAAATGTATCGAGTGTAAGAGCATTGATTTAAAAGCTGCAGGTTTTTTTTGTTGTCATGTTTGAAATATTTGTTAGTTTTCGAAATATAAATGAGATTTTCTTCTAATAGAGCACATTTCAGATTCACTCGAGGAACGCCGTCAGCAGACGTGCCAATTTGTTGCCAAATTTGAAAAAGGGTCGTGCAGTTTTTCAATAACCCTAGATATGATCACACATGAAGGGAAACTCATAAATTTCTTCCTCCTGTTCATATTCTACAGCCATGACAACGCCTTTAACCGACGAAGCCACACCTTAATATTATTAAGTAGTTAATATTTAATTACATTTATATTTACAATGAACCTTTATTCATCCATATCTGATTATTTCTTCTAATTCATTCTAATCTTCAACTATATTTATACCTGTGTGATTGATGATATATTTCATGTGTTACCCAATTTTATGTATCAATGTCATACAGGGATATCTTCATCTGTTGGGTAAAATATCATTTTATGTCTTGACTGGCATCCTTTTTTTCCCCTCCCAGAACTGGCAACCTACAAGACATTTAAGATATGCGATCTAACCTTAAATATGAGTCGTTTCCCTGGCAACCAGTGAGCTCTTTCTTCACGGAAAAATATTTTACTCATTTTAAATGGATTGCTGAAATTGGAATGATTCCAGAAGAGAAGAAAACAAGGGGAATATCTTTGAGAGAGTTTCATTTCTACTCTAAAACAAAAGATAAGACGTCATTTTCTTTTTACTTCCATTTCTATCCTATAACTTTCTACAAAAAAGAGAAACGAAAGTTCGGTTGCCAGTTGGTAATCTGATTCGTAAACATTGAACGTTCTGATATCGATGTGGAACTCAAACAAAAATCAAAGGAGCTGGGAGAAGAGGCTAGTGACAAAAATGTGCTTGCTAAATGTATTTTAATATAATGTACCTACATAGTTAACGGCATATTAATATTAATACTAAATTTTTGTAAGTCTCTTTTATATTGTTTATCATCAATATGACTCTTTCTATAATTTGTACATTTAATGATCGTAATTTCAGAAATTTTTTTAAGGGAATATTTAAAGTTTTAACAAAACTTTCAACTAGTATAACATTGTTTCAGCTGCAAATGAGTTATTTAACTGCGTGTTTGAAATTCGAACAGATTATATAATAATCTTGAAAAAATTTTAGTAGTTGACAGTATGTTACTCAAACGGAACAAAATTAATAATTTCAGAAACCATTCTAAATTAAGAGACCGCCCACTTGTTTGATGTGAAAGCTTATAGGAAAATTCAGCTCAGACAGCATCCTCGTCGTCTGAACATGATTCCAAAATTACAAAGATTATCCTAAACTGTTTATTGACTGAGAATTTATTAACAGATAATTAAAAGCTTCAATTGCTTCCGATGTTTTCAGCATTTTACAAGCTTAAACTACATATCTTGGATCTTAAAATCAGCTGACTAATCTATAACAACATTCGATTAACTGAATGATATACAATTGAAAACATGTTATTTAGTGCTGAAGATAAATTAGTTATACTATATTAGGTAAAATTAATCAGGAGAAAAAGAGATATCTCCCTATACATGATAATAATTGTCCAGTGTTACATAATTCTATAAAATGCATACTATATGTAATTTATCGGCAATCATGTTAGATGAGATTGTGATATTGTTTTTTGCCGCAGTCATCAAATAGATTATAATAAATGTTAAGTAATCGAACCATAGATTAGATGAGATAAGACATGGTAAGTATCATCCTTACCCGTAGTGCCATCTAGCAGACGTTTCGGAAGCTCATTAGCTTAAAATAATCAGAAATTGTGAATCAAACTTTAGATGCTGAGCTTCAAAAGAAATATCAATATAACTTCGATTATTTTATTGATCGTCACGCATATTATATCTATGCTGTTACGACACTGACGTGAAGGCGGCCTTCACTGAATTATCCAAGATTGTTGAGAAATCTAATATATAAAAAGTTTTATGAATATTGGTACTTATGAGATCATCTCTTACCTGAATTTTAATGGAAGTTTTTAGAATACTCCCCAAAATACAGAATCATAAACTAAAAAAATTATTCAGTCAATAAATATAAAAATGCATGCTGCAATCATGCATTTTTGAAGTGGGAAAGATATAAAAATCAAGCAAAGAAAGACTTTGTGATAGTACAATTACAGTTACAGATAACATGGAGAAATTACAGAGACATTCTCATATGATGTTAGAGGAGATTATCAATTAAGAGGAAGTCTTTTTATGAGGATGGATTTTTAAATTTATACACAGAAAAAAATATAATACAAACTTGCTTAATGACTTTGATAGCAATAAGGATTTTAAAGGAAAAAATATCTCCACGAGGTTTAAAAGTGAACGTAAATGGCAAGTGGCATCTTTCTATAACTAATATAAAAAAAAGGTTTATGTTTAGAAATTATTATGTGGCATTTATTCGATATACATCTATTATTTTTGCAATATTTTTTTTCAGACATTTTGATCATGTTTACATAACTTTCATCTTGTATAGGTATTGGGTTGTTCGGAAAGTAATTTCGGTTTTTTTTTTTTTTTTTGTGGAAATGAAAGACAGTTTTCGTATAATAAACAAATACTTTATTAAATTATACATTGGCCGTTCTGGTCCAACACCTTTTGCCATCTTTCTGGTAGTAGCATCATTCCACGCTCATAAAATTTTTGGTCTTTGCTGCCAAAAAACGGATCGAGGTGGTTTTTGACCTCCTCATTTGAGGTGAAGGTTTTGCCGTCTAAAAAATTTAGCGACCCAGTTCTGGCACTGGCGTACTGTCAACACACCTTCTCCATACACATCGGTCCATTTCTTTCTGGCTTGAACAGCATTTTTACCCTTTCTGTAGTAAAACAGTAAGATATGTCGAAAATGTTGCTTATCGCTCTCCATATTTAAAAGGGCACCAACCAAAAACTTCTGCGTAGAATTAATTAATTGGAATTTTTCACACAGAAGCCTTGCTATATGAGCTCTCAAAGCATATAAAAATTATACGGCTTAAATGTGAAGTTGGGTGCAAAAAAATGCAATTAAATCCTCTGTCGGGAAAAAACGAAATTACTTTCCGAACAACCCAATATAATGAGAGCTTTTATTATATATTGGTCTGTAGAAGTGGCTTGTTACATTTCAGAATTAATTTTAAAAAGCCGTTAGATTGATTTTTAAAGTTAAAATTAAAAGCTATTAATTAAATTTTTTTGAAGGAAAAAAAAGGTATTAATTTGAAAAGTCGATAAAAAATATCAAAGAAACAAACCAGTATTATTCAAAAAATATTTTCTCTGATTTTAAGATAGCACGAAAATGATATGTTTCGAATTTATTGCCTAGATATTTTAAAGTTTTTGTTAAATTTTAATTTATCTCCATATCTGCTGACAAATAAGATGAAGTGTCTCTGTGTGTTTGTGTCTATCTCTGTGTTAGTGTTATATAGACCAGACTGTTTGACCTGCAGTTACCAAATTTGGCATATATATATGCTTTGGAAGTTAAAAATATGGAACTCGGAGCGAGTGTTTTCGGAATATTAGCTATAATTTGAATTATTTAAAAAAGAAACTCATTTTTCCGTTTTTAACGCAACAACCTCCAGAAGTTTTAATTCACAAAAATGAATTTTGCGTATTACAAAATTGCATTTTAAATGATACAGATTTAATAGTCGGCGAAGTTTCTACAGAATTTCAACATTTTTTTTTTGCTTAGTTTTTAATAATAGAGTAAATTGCTGCGCTGCAATTCAAACTTTTTTCATCATTTCATCAGATATTTGAACTCGTGATTTTCTCCCATTGTTTAAAACAATAGAAGAACCCTGTTTAATTCTATGTAGTTTAGGAGGTAAGTAAGTGAAGTTACAAAACCACGAAATTTAGAATTCAAATGAAACCCACAATTACAGTTTTATTACCCTGGGAATAGTCTCTATTATAAAGGTTCATTTTTACAATGAAGAGAACATACATAAGACAATTAAAATAACACGGCTTTAATGCCTAACAATTTGACAGAATCATGGATTCAAAAATTTATTTAAGCAATTTAACTGGAAATAAATATACCCATTATCCTCGGAGAGCCAAATACACAGGTTTTTAAAGGAGGCTAATAGGAAATATAATCTCTACTAATAATTAAGATGAATGTGTGTATATGTGTGTGTTAGCGCTCTACAAGATAGTTTCGTCGTCCTTTTGGCATCTAATTATCAAACTTGGCGCATATATTTTCGTGGTTAGAATACACAACTCGGAGCAATTTTAAAAAAATTTTAATTAACAATTTAATTTATTAAAAATTAAACGACACTTTTTGCAATCACTTTCGAAAATATTATTACACAAATATGATTCTTACTTCATCTTAAAATTAAAAAGAAAAAATATTTTCAATATCATTTTTTCTGAAATTTTTTTCTATTTTTAATAAATTTTAAAAAATATTAACAAGAGTATTTTTCAGCAATGTATTTAATTGCTGAAGTAAATCTCAAATCGTTTTCATTGTTGATTCTAATATTTCAACTCGGTTTTTTCCCCATTGTTGACAATAAAGTTCGGCTGATTTTTCTTTGTGAATTATATATCAGTATGAAGAATGCTTTTAATAAAACCGTTGAAATTTTTGTTTTACTTAGGTTTGGTATCAAAATCAAGCATTGGAGAAATAATTTTAAAATTCTACAATTTTAAAACATTGCTGCTCTTTCCTGTAATATGATCAAATATAGTTAGAAAAAAAAAAAGAAATGCTTGCAGTATAAAAAGGCATTCGCATGTTAAGGAAAATTTTTTGTAAGGCTTATAAAACAACATATATATGAAAATTAGAAATTTAAAAATAATTTGTTGATAAAAATATCAAGCCATGGGTGCATACAATATATAATTGGAATTTTAAACATGTCTAGTAATATTTAAAAAAATATTCTTGAATAAGTGATACTTCTAAGAATATGTTTGCCAAACTAGGGCAATTATAAAGACATCAAGATTAATTCATTAGCTTTCATCTTTATAAGTCTTTGAAAATATGCGTATAATAATATTAATCATAATTATATTAATCATTTACTCAATTTTACTTACCACTAAATGTATCTGAACAAAACACCATGGCAATCCTAAAAGATCTGTTAGAGATTATATCTTTAACTTTGTAACCTTTAAAACATATTGACTGTAAAAGTAACAAATAATATAAAATTAATATAAATTTACTAAAAAGAAATATTTTTTACAATTTGCATGTTAATAGGATATAAAATCTGATTTATTCTTACATTTTTATACCTTATTATTGCGTCAAACTGAGTAATTGAATCATTATTTCTGACCCTATCATATTTGAGGTTTTTAATTTTTTTTTAGAGTCTGTTAAAAAAAATTCATCTGATACTCTAAATCAGAGTTTTATTCTTAAAAAAAAAGAATATATTCTCATTATGTAAATTCATGCATCTATTAGTATACCATGAATATCTGGAGATTTAATTCCTTTGTCTTTCTGCTCTATCTTTAGAATGGAATAGAACGGCATGCTGTTAGGCTTAATACGAGGGTTAAAAATTTAGTTTATATTTAAAAGTTTATAAATTTTTCAGAAATGAGCAGAAAAATCAAGCGTGTTCCCTCTTTTTCTCAATTTTCTTCCATTCTTCTAGAGTATGATGAATTTTAAGCTTGGCTTTATTGTAATGAAAAAGAGAATTGTGTATTCTGAAATTTTAAGATTCGACATTTATCTACAGTTTTGGTGTACAAGTGTTGAAAGTTTTGCATCTAAAATGTATGCTGGAGTACACGAATGGACAGATAGTCAAATTTGATCCAAAATTTCATATACTTTCTGAGTTCTCACGATACAAAACATAATAGAAGCCCTTTTATGCCAGCTTCTTAGTTTTAAGAGTTACCGTGTTCATTTGGTCAAGGACGAATCGATGACCAAATGTTTATTTCTTTAATTTAAGCTTTTATCAACATGATGGAAACACTTTGAAAAATCTGATTTTTTTCTATGTTTGCTTAACGGGCTCAAAAGATTACTTTTTATTTTTATTTGGTTTAAATAAATTGTTGAAAAATATTCTTAAAATATTTTTAAAAATTAATTCAAAACATAATCTTAATTTATATGTTAAGAAATTGATATCGTTGAAAAATAAGGTTCTGAATTTGAAGAGGATGTAAAAGTAATTTTTGTACTGTGTATTATTAAAATCTCATTTAATTTTTAATTAAAATTTCACAACACTCGCTTTGAGTAGTACATTACCACCTTCAAAATATATAAGTTAGGTAGCCTTAGGTTAACTTGTAACCAACACACACACACAGTTATCTTTATTATGTGAAAAGGTAAGGATACGTTTAAGTTTGCAGGTATGAAGGCATATACATAATTATGTTTATTCACTTTGGGTTTTAGATTTTTAGAAAGAATAATAAAATTATTTAAATGTTAATATCCTTAACTGAAGAGAATACTAAAACCTGAAGAAAAAAAATTAAAAAGAAAACTGTTTTTGTAATTAAACTTCTATTGTCACGCGAAATAATTACTTGAAACTCGAATAAGATTTTTCATAACAGCTTGCACCGGTGTTTCGTTTCTAAAGACATTTACGGAGTCCTCGCAAAAATTATTTAGCGGAGTTCTTTATTAATAAATAAATGAATGAAAAAAAAACCCTGAAAAGTAAAGAGGAGATAAAAAAATCCCTGAAAGCAGAGAAGGCTTCAAATGAAAAAAAGAGTGTTTTAATACAAACGAAGTACTCGAGAGGAGAAAATGATACTGCAGTAAACACACTTTTAAAGGGAAAGAGGAAATGGTAAAAGTGAATGTTTTTTCGTTGCTCTTGCTTGGACTCAATGTAAATTTCGGAATGCAATTCAGAATTGAATTCCGTGCTCCAGTTTCAATTTAAAATTTTAATGTTTTCGTTCGTTTCGCGCATAGGAAGAGCACTTTGCATAATAAAATAAAAGTATTAAAGTCCTGTCGTTGTCTGGAACAAGACGACTTGATGCTTTTCTATTCTGCCGTTAATAATTAAGTAAGAATAAATACCGTATATTGTAAAAGTAAATAAAAAATGTACCGATGTTGAAATTTTATGAAAAATTCCTTTAATGCTTGCACTTTTACAAATTTGAAATTTTTAATATTTTCGGGACTTGAATATTGATTTTTATATTCATATATATTAAATTTACTTTCAGAATTAAAAATGTACGTAACAGATATAATAATTTTTTTTAACCGTTCATACATTTATGAGGTGAACTTACTGTGAAGCGAAATGCAGCCTGCTTATTAGAGAATATCATACCCATTTGCCATAATAACTAATATTTAAAACTTTTATATTTTCTTATTACTTTAATGTAAATACCTAAAGTTTTTTATGTTTAGATTACGGATAAAAGAAGCTTTAAAATTTCTTTTAATATAATATTCTAACAAAGAAAAGAGAGAAACCCTTCTTCTTTTTCTAATTTTTTGGAATTTTTGAGACACTTGCTTTTAATTTTTCTTCACTGTCACTGAATCTATTCATCACGCTTGAAGTGAAATGGGATCGAAAGTATCAACTAAGTAACTAAAAGACAAATAGATTATCTTCGAGTGGAAAGTACAATTTAAATGATTTATTTGCGCAGTGTTTGTACAAATGCCATTTAAAGAAAAAAAATCCCTTCAGCACTGAATGTGCGCCAACCTTAAAGAAACGGTTAACTAAAATCGTAAAATGCCTGTCCCCCCCTCTCATATGCTACAAATTCATTTTGAAGACATCTTTCCCCCACATTTTCACTCAAAAAAAGTAATAAAGTTCATAATTATATACATATAATGGTAAAGCTTTGTTCTAGTGATTTGAAAGTTCAAAAATTGGTATTGATTTTATTTATAAAAATCATTACGAGGTTCTTTTTTTTACTTCCATAAGTCTGTTTTAATAATAATTTTCTAGCAAGAATATGAAAGTTATACATCTTTTAGAATGGACTGTCAGAATAAATAGATGGAATCAAAAAAAAAAAAAAAAAAAAGGCGAATCACTTCTTTAGTATCTGTAATCACTTGCTGTTGGTGCACCCTCTGCATAGTAGGTATTTCCTACCTTATTAACAAAATACATATTTAAATACTTATGTACGCAAAAAATGCATTACATGAATTTATTTCCATTTGTTTAATTAAAATCCCATGTGAAAGTCACAGGAAAACTCAGAAGAAACTCCATGATAAACAGAACACGAAGCCTGAATTAGCATTCTGTACTTTCATAAATGATCAAATGGATAAAACAGGTGTGATAGGTTAGAAAAAGAGGAATAGTGTACATACAGATAACATGCAATTTTGTGTATGAAAGCCACTTCAATTTTACAATTAACCACATGGGAAACTTATCTGGAAAAAAACATGCAATTTTGTGTATGAAAGCCACTTCAATTTTACAATTAACCACATGGGAAACTTATCGGGAAAAAAACATGCAATTTTGTGTATGAAAGCCTCTTCAATTTTACAATTAACCACATGGGAAACTTATCGGGAAAAAACATGCAATTTTGTGTATGAAAACCACTTCAATTTTACAATTAACCACATGGGAAACTTATCGGGGAAAA
>JAPMOR010013427.1:90457-108592 GCA_026543865.1 Argiope aurantia
CCACTTCAATTTTACAATTAACCACATGGGAAACTTATCGGGGAAAAAAAGTCAAGGATCATATGATAGATTCAGTAAAAATGCTAAATTCACGATAAAGGCTAATATTTCGCAACTACTGTTCGCCATTGCCATGCATACCGTTTTTTGCTTTATCCAAAGTCCATAATTTTTTGTGGGGGGTGAGGAATAGTATATTAATTAGTAAGTAAGCGAGAAAGTTTTGGAGAGACTTTTCCTCTCTCTTGTCATTTGATATTCATTTTCTAACTTAGGGCAACTGTTAAGGAGTAGGAACGTTCAAAAAATAATTAAGAATATATGGGATTCATCCTGATGAGGAAATTATTCACCATTCGCACTGCTACAGCCCCCCAAAAAATTCAGTTGAAATGATACTTTTACAAAATTAATTTAATTTGCTTATTTCATGTTTGTAATAGAATTTTGTAATCGATTTTTCAGTCATTTTCTAATCAAATTTTTAAATATTGTATATTTGCATATTTTTGATAACAATACAATATTGTATATTTTTTTTATAATCAAAGGCATGATTTATATTATATTTCGTTTTCTTATCAGTGGTGTCACCTGGTAGTCATTTTGCGAAACAATTTGTTTTGACATTAAGAAATAAAAAAATAATTAAAATAACAAAAAATCTGCTATTTAGTGCACTAAAGTTAATGTGTTTTAAAAGACTAATCATAATAAATTTATTTTCATTCGAAATTTTCCTTCATTCTAATTATCAGGGCTGATAAGTTCAATAGATCTATTTGTTTTTGCTTTCACTAAATTTGCTCATTATTAATAGTTGCATTTTATTTTTCAACAAAGGTTTAAATACAAATGATCCTAACGATTGTTAGAATGCTACTATTACATCATTTAGAGAGCTTTGAAGCTGCACTTTTTATCGTTTGATTCATTTTTTTATCTGATGAAGAAAAAATTTCAAAGTTTGAAATAATACAACTCTTGAAAATAAATAATTTGTTTTAACAGAATTTTAAATAACGATATCAATGTCTAACAATACAAATGCTTATAAAATGCACAAATAAATATAGAAAGAAATTTTTAAAAATCCAAATCATTCCAGACCTTAAATAAAAAAAACAGTGTTATTCTAAAGATTAAAAAATGGGAAAGCCTGAAATTTTATAATAAGCTTACTTATAAAAAAAAACTTTTCCTAGTTTTGGAAAATTTGCGAATTTCTATACCTTCTTTATCACAATACATAGTTCGTTCAAAAATATAAATTTTTAAAACAGAAAATTCTCTACAATAATTTAGCAAAAAAGATGTCAAAAGAATTTGTTAAATGATTCTAGCGAACAAATGAATCAGTAAATTTCAAAATTCACTCAAAATTCAAAATTCATTTTCATAGGATTTTTTTCGTATTTAAATAAGTGAACTTGAAATCTGAGTTTAATTGTCGAAAATATAATATTTTAAGTTTCCTTAGTTTGAACACTTTTTTACTTTTTAAGCAAAATTTCAAGTTAAATGCCCATTATATAATTTTTTTAAATTAATCGTTTCTACTTTTGCTGTTTAGAGACATCAATCATGTTTTTCGTTTCATGCACAGCATTTAAATACATTTCAAGATTATATTCATAATCCTTTACCTGAAGAGAAATAATAATAATAAAAAAATAACTTTACACACTATTTTAATATTGTATCAGAAACCAATAATTCAAATCACATCAAGTTAAAAAAATTTGAAATAAGGCGCGCGAGCACACACATATACACTCACTCACTCACACACACGCACACACCCACACACACACGCACACACACACATACACTCGCATACAAACACTTTCTGAGAAATAATACTTTTTTAAATAAAAACATTTACTTACTTAGCATAACTTTTTACTGAGGCTGAATACAAAAATGATAATATTTCTGGAAATTCAGATAGAATATTACAGCAAATTTAAGTAACGTTAGTACGTTTTATTTTCTTGATTAAAACAAATTTATGCTATTTTTTAATTATTTCATGCAATTATGATTCAGAGAAATTAATCTTTTAATAGATTTTATTGATTCAGGATAAATAACATGGTATGATTTTAAAGAATTTTTTAATTTTTTTATACATTTTTATCAATTTTGTTAATTTATGCCAAACGATTGATTCAAAATGTACAATTAAATTGAAAGGAAATATAAATCCTATTATCAGATTTCACTTAATTGGTTGCCAGAGAAAAATTTCATAAATTCAAAGCTGAACAAAACTATTTTGCGCATCGTAGGATTGAGTATCGATTAAAACTTTTTCTTCAGCTTGTTTTAGAGTTTGAAATGAAATAGTAAAAGTTTCTTTCTGTTAATTTAGTCACGGCAAACTTGAATAATATGCGTTAATAAAAATTATAGAATCGATTATATATTCAAGGATGACTCGATCATAAGTACCGAATTAGTTCAAAATCTAAACTGAATAATTTTGTTGTTTTTTATTCCTTTCATCGTGTTATGTACTAAATTTTTCTTTATCATTTTATAACTCTACCATCTTTTGAGGGATATATAGATACATCAGTATTTTTCACTATCCATGGTGCCCCATTTAACCTTCAAAATTTCATTAACCTTTCTGAACTATTCCGGTATCTTTAATTCTTTCTATTGTAAGAAATATAGCTAATGGAGAAACTTGAAAGAGTTTAAGACCTCGTATTAAAATAATTTGAAACCAAACAGAGGATGAGAAACACTCATTTTTTGGTTAAAAGTATGATAACGGGATTTTCTTTAGTTGAGATTTGAACTTACTTATAAGGAAAAACTAGATTGTCAGATTCAGAGAGAGGAAATAGAATTCGCTATTTTAAATATTTTATGCACTTTGTACATGTGTATTATAATTACTTTATGACCATTTATTTGTGAACAAATACTATATTAAAACAGCGAGTCTATCAAAAGACCAAATAATATTTATAAAAATAATGTCTTCCAATAAGCATTTTCACCAAACTCCTACATCACGTTATTAATGCAAAATACCGAAAAAATTAGGGAAACGTTTTTAAATTAAAATAGAATCATTGAAAAAATAATGTCAATTCATAAATATACATTTTAAAATTATATAAAATAAGAGAAAACATATATTAACTTTTAAAAATAATTATCTTTTTTTTTTTTTTTTTGCTCTCTGTTAACCTAAATTTATACTAAAAAAACACCCGATTCTGATTTATATATTAAGCTTAAGTGTCTTTAAAATAAATCGTATCATTTTGTCTCTAGATACTAACTTTTGAAAAAATATTGCAAAATTTTAATTATAAATTATAAAATTTTAAATTCAATTTAATTTCGAATACGATTAGATGAAACAATAGTTTTTTTATTAATTTTTATGAATTATAATTTTTTTTGTTATTCAAAAATGCAATAAACAGTTAAATTTATTTTAAAGAATTTGAAAATAATTCAAAACAAACTGAAAATAGGAAAAATTGTGATGACATAAATATGAATCAATAGTTGCAGTAGGATAGAGTTAAGAATAATTTTTAGTTAAAAAAATACCAAACACTTTAATCTTTTACTCTATTTTAAATTAAATTTAGTATGTATATATAAATATACTTACAAAATATCTAATTCATTTTATTCATACATATATAGAGAGGTAAATTGATAGACAGATAAAATAATAAATAAAATGAATTGATAAAAGGTAAAAAAAAATATAAATATAACCTCAAAACTGATTACGCTGTTTTGCAAATTACACACACTTCATATTACATTTTTTCAAATATTGATTTGCTGTGTTTCTGTGTTTTTACACACACACACTTATATACATATGAATAAAATAGACTCTGATTTAAAAAATAATTTTTCTTTTTTTTATGCCCAATTCATGATTATGATTAAATATTCAATTGTTTTATAACAAATTTTCTTTCATGTTATTTACATAGTTATTGTAAATTCTTTAGTCTTTAATTGTATCATGAAAATCAGAACTTATTAATATTAGATTTAAAAATTGAAAATAAATAAAGATAATTTTCTCATAAATTTAAACCTTAAAAGTTTGCACGAACTTCTAGAATATTCTTAAGTGCTCCACCTTTGCATTAGATAAAATATTGGATAAACATACAATCTCCTATATGGAATTCTAAACAATTTTAAACACAGTTTGAATACATACATTATACTAAATCTGCTTTAACAAGCGAGACTTTTAAACAATTTTATTGCTTCTACTGCAATATAATTATTAATGTAATCTATAAAAGTGCTTAAAAATCCTTTTAAAGTTTATTTAGAGTTTTAATCACACACATTTAGCAATATTGCTGGTAATTTAATTCTGTATAAAGCATTTTTAAGCGCATCTTTATGTTAACAAAAATAAATATTACAGACTACTTGGAGCTATTAAATAATTTTAATAATAACATGGCACATTTTAAAACAAATGTTTATAGAAACCTAACATTATTAAAAGTCCTGATTGTATTTAATAAATGAATAGATTGAGGTATAATTTGTGAAGTAATAATTTAACGTTTTGAGATTCTCTTCCTTTTCACTACATTAATTAACAATTCTGAATATAACAGAAATTCGTTTTAGAAAGATAACGCAAATATAAACATAAAATCAAACTTATTCTGATCGATAAATTTCAGATTTACACTCTACAATAAAAAAGTGTTAAATTGATTTCAAGACAATTCTAGCTCTTTAATTTCTAAAAAATTTAGCAATTCTAATGTTAATAAATTATTTCAGAGAATTCTAGATCCATTGATGTATTAATCAATTTTAAAAATGAGGTAAAGGAATAAAAAGTTAATTTAGGATTAATATCTTGTAAGATGTTCTTTAAAAAGACGCTCCCATTGAATAAATGACTTTTGGAATCACTAATATTTCTATTTCAGTGTGATTGATTCATTACTTTATATTATGACATAAAAAATACTTTCGAGTAATATTAAAGCAGCTAGAACATTCTATTTTTTTAAAATTTTGTAATTTTTTGAGAAAAATCATCAAAAATTTTTCAATCACTTATTTAAATTTAAATAAACTTAAAAAATGAACTTTGATATTAAATTTTTCAAAAGACAATTTGTATTCAAATATTTAAAAAAGCTTTCGGTAAGTAAATTTTTTCAAACCCCCCCCCCAACAGATTAGAATTATAATAACGATATTTACTCATTCTAATGTGATATATTTCATTGTTCTATATTTAAAATTTTAAAATGCTTTTTCATTAATTTTAGATTATTTTAAAGATTTTACTGTGATTTATGTTATACATTTCTTTTTTTTCTTAAAGCAATTATTCATACAAACATTCTTGAATTTTAAAGTTGTTTGAAATTAGGTATAAAGCTTTATGTAGCAGAATGAAAAATTTTTCGAAATAACCTGACTACACTTTTTTTCAAAAAAGAAAAATCGATTGCTTTCAAATGTTCAGTATTTCTTTTGTAATGAATTCAATTCTGCAATTTGCTATTGTAAATTTTAATCTCAAGTAAAATTATGAGGTTTTCTAAGATGATAAATTAAGTGCTATAATTTATTTTAGATTTAGATTAAATAAAAATGCCTTGAAAAATTCGTAAAGAAACAAAGAGTTTTAGAAATTGTAGTATCTTAATCTCAATGCGTTTAATTACTTGACTTTCCTACATTAATTCTTTTTTAAATTGCAAACCAATTTTTAATTTCTATTGACTTCTATAATTATTTGACTATATTTCTTTTTTAATAAAGAATTCTTATCAATTATTTACATATTAATAAAGGCCAGCATGTCGCTGGATACTGGCGAAAGTCCTCACTACTGCACTCCCCAAACTCCGCCATTGAGACCAGAACAGAATGCAGAAGAAGAAGCAGGGAGGAAAGACCCCGTTACCATAGCAACAGTCGACCGACCCACAGTTCAAATTAGGGAGATATGATGGAACAGCGGATGAAAGAGTAACTTCTCTCTCCCTCTCTCTCTGTTCCAGCTTTGCTGGAAAAACGATCTTTTTCGAGCGTTGCAGGAAAGCAAAGAACAGCACTTACCTTCTTTCCTGCAAAAGCATGAAGCGAATTCGCACATTTGAGGTTCTGCATTCGCTGCAGACGAAGGAATTAAGCCTAATTTTGTCTCTCTCTTGCATCTTGCAGCTCACTGTGAATACTTCCACTTTGCTCACGATACTCCCTCTAGTGACAGAAGATATCAAATGTGACAAAAGGGCAAGGGCAGCGCCACCTACCGGGTTTAATAGCAAACGGATACCGGAGGAGAAAAAAAGAATGCAGTCATCGCGAGCTCTCGAGTGCTATTGTGAAAAAGGATATGGGATAAATATTAATTTGTCCCGGAAGAAAAATATTTCTTAAGACTTGGGGTTAAAGAAGCTTTAGGGTGAAAAGTTTTATTCTAAAAGTATTCAGATTTCCTTTTGTTAAAAGAAGAGGAGTAAACAAATGATCGCAAAAAGTTTTTTTTTAAAGAATTTCATTTGTATTAAACATTAGCCTTTATTTTCCTGTTAAAAGAAAACAAACAAAAGGGATTTTTTTTTAAATCTAATCCAGTACAAACTAAAAGCCTCAAATTCTAAATGATGATATTTTCTTATGTTTCAATCGCAATTTCTCTACATAGATTATTAAATTTAAGAAATATTGATGAAAAATGATTTAGTAATGACCCTAAACATTAGTTTCGAAAATGAGTCTTGGAATTTTAAATTAAATATGTTAGTTATTTGTATTGAAAAAAAATTTGTAAATACATGCAAACTTTTCAGTATAAGAAGGTGAATCTTCAAGGATCATTATTTTTATTTAAACTTTGAGAAATAAATTTTAAATTTTCATTAAAATCAAAATTTAAAGAGAGTTTTAAAATTCTATACAAATAGATTTCTTGTATATTGGAGTTAAGATACTGGCATATTATTTCTAAACGTTCGATTCCTTATATGATTTTTATCAGGAATGTTGGGTAAGGGGTGAACAATATCTGAATGCTGATTGGAATAACTCGCTCGCTCTTTTGTTTCGACTTTCGTAATTTTGTTTGAGACGCTCGTTGTGTTTCGAAACGTTTTTAATAAAGAGTAGTTAATAAAATTAGAAAATATTTTATGCAATATTTCTTAAGATGATTTGAATGTTTCAATTGTTATTCTTTCACTTCACCCATTCAATACTTAATATTTTATCAGTTTTTATATTATGCCATAATGCCGAAGAATTAAAATATATTGAAGCTATTTAAAAGAAAGTTTAAAACTTTTGACATAATCTTCTCTACTTTCTGGCTAAAATTATCTATTGATTCATTCACTTATTTGCAATGAGATGGCAATCAGTCATATAATTAAAAAAAAATCGAGAATTATTGAATTGGGAATGCAATTGTATGTGTTCTTCAAGAATACCACTAATTTGTTGTTTTTCTTTTAATCCAAATACTATTTTTAAATGGCATAGAATTACCTATAAAAACAAAAACAAAAATATAAAGATTGATGTCATTAAGGTTACATTTTTAAATCAGCTTTTTAATCAAGTTCTGCTTCGACAAAATGGTTGTATTTTTGGAATTTTTTTGAGACTCTAATTAAAAGCCCAATGCTTACCAATAAGTCTAAAGCAAGACATAGATATGTAAATAAATTCTTAAACAACTGTAGAAGTAAGCTTAAAGATGGGAGAAGAGATGCAGAAATATGTAAAAATCCTGCATGAAATAAGCGAAACATTATACAACAATTGTTTACATGCATAAAAACATATAAAGTAAAAAAAAAACAACGTGGAAGGTAAATAAACGCGAATAACGATGCAAATTTTTAACTGAAAATTTATCAAAAGATTCAAGTATATAAAATAAGCAACCAAAAATGCTATTATACAGAGAAAAAAAGTAAATATTAAATACATATTTAAGCAAGCGCATGTAGAAATTTTTTTGCATAAACTATGCGTAAATATACAATACAATTAAAATATACAAAACAACGTAAAAGATACAGAAATACAAAAATGAGCAAAACGGCGTTAAAAGTGCTTTGCTTTGAGTGAAAGCAAACTAAAAAGGAGGCCATGCTATCATAATATTTATATGAAGGTTATTAATGAGTGAAAATATATCAGGGTTAATTTAATGAATGTAATATCAAACATTTATAGATCGACATTAGAATAAAAATGTAGGTGTCAAATTCAAAAACTTTAAATACACTTTAGAGATTTACATCTATTACGAAACAACTTAAATTTAAAGTTGTGTTTAAAAAATCAACCAATAAATAAATAGTCTGTGAAAAGATATGAACTTCTTAGTGGCCAACTCTTGATTAGCTAGCCAGTCAACAGACTCATGGCCATGACTTTCAGCATGATCTGAAACAAGAGAAAAGAAAACTTGTACATCTCATCTTTGCAGGAAATTCAGAATTGCGTTTTGAGAATTAATCAATTTTTTAGAAATAATACGCTTGCAAATGAATAAAGATAAGAAAGATTTGATTGTTACTTTAAGTTATTAGGATTCCAAAAGGCATACGAGCAAATAATGTCAAATGAATGCCAAACGCATCCTTTGAGCTGAAATGGTCTCTTCATAAAATTTTTCAATGATTATAATGCATTCCTTTTACATAATTCGTATATGAGAAAGTAAAGACACTAAATTCGTAATAAAAATTCGTAAAATCTTATAATTTCCCCTTTTCAGTAAGATTTTGGAAAAATAGGAAATGCGAGGACGCCCTTATTATTGATTTTCCTCCTGTTTGTAAGCCGCCCTTTAGGAAAATTGTTTTTAATATTTTTGTGGTATCTAACTAAGTTATGAAGAGATTAGAAATTCCGAAGTGTTTAGAAATAGGCAGGAAGAGGCTTGTCTGTTATTAATGCAATTCTTCGCAATGTTCTAGAATTCCTTATAAATTTTAATAAGATGGTGTAAATTAATCTATGATCTACATTATCCTTATACAGTTGATGTACAGTATATAGTTAAAAGCAAAGTACATGAAAGAAACGAAGAGTGGAGATTGATCTTTGTAATAGTACAATTCAAAATACACATTGTGTATTTTGAACCCATATCTCTGTAAGGGCTGCTATCTTGTAGAAGCAGCTGAACTATTTTAAATAATATTCTTACTTAACATAAACCAAATGTTATTACCTTTTGACTCAATAAAAATATTTTTATTATTTGAAAAGTAAAATTTTGAAAGAATTATCTTTAGTTAAAAACTTCAAGAATTGTTTGAAAATTTCTTTTGTATTTCAGTTTATGAAGCATAATGTGGTAAATGAACCTAAATATCGGTTATAAATGCAAACATGACCTTCAAAGGTTACAAAGTGTTAGAACTTCGTTTACAACAGATTACTGATCTGAGAGATATAATTTTAACTATCGCACTTGTTATTAATCCATAGAAAGAGCAAAATAAGAAGCTATGAGAATATTGTTCATGGAATTTTAAAAAACTGTTCCAATTTGTGAGCGCAAAAGAAGAAAAGAAAGTTTCAAATTAAAAAATCATGTAGCATATTTAATGTTGAATTTCAGCATTGGTTCAGTATTTGGCAGCTTTTAAGAGGTTTGGGTAAAAAATTAATTCATATATGAATATTAAGTTGATAGTAGAAATGCATTTTTTGATAAAGAAGAGCTCCTCTTAGTATTAAAATGTAATTAAAATGACAAAGATGAGCCATGAAGGGACAAAGAGTCTGACTTACAAAGGTTAATAATAAAATTTGATCTGTAATGGAAGAAGAAAAAGCAGCTGAAGATGAATATTTAAGGTCACTTATGACAAGCCACGCTGCAAATTATCCAACAGCGAAACAAGGTTCTCAAGAGCACATCTTTCAGTTCTATCAGTATTGAAATCCTTTTTAAAAACTCGCATAAGCATTGTTAAGGTTCTTTTCGTCCTCAATAACATTTAGAATCAGGCAGCATCTCTTAAACAGGAGAAGATATTTGACGCTAGCAATAGTTTTTTTATTTGCTTTGGTAAATGTCGATGTATTGCCTGGAATTACCTATATAGGTGCATGGCAGGAAAATCACGAGGCAAGAAATACCAACTATTAGTGACATCAAAAATCAGTGCCGATGTTTTCTGTAATTAGTAGATTTTGAATCAGGATATAATAAGAGTAAAATTAGTACATATAACAGTATGCATAATACCATATCCACGATTCAAAGTACAAAACAGTCTTTCTTTTACAGTGTGACACAAAATAACTGGACTCTTCTTAGAATTCCGATACTAATTATCGCGCATTAGAATAATAAATTCTTTTCTCTATAGAAATATGCTCTCTAAAAATGTATTAAATATTTCTCAGACAAAGAGTTATCTACGTATTTAGTTTTATATAACACAATTTTTGCAGATAATAAAAACCTATTAACAATATATAACTAAATTCTTCAGATTAAAATAATGCATATAATGTTTGGTAATTCAGAGTAAATAATACAAAAAAAATTATAAGTAAATGAAATTTTGATGTTCTCGTTTTTTTTCAGTATATTTCAAAGAGTCACTGACAATAATTCATATTTTACATTAAAATATTTATAATAAACAAGACAAAATTATGTAGTTTAAAAATATTAAAAACAATATTTTTTAGTAATTTTTAAATTAATCACTTATAGGTTTTTGAATAGCAACTCTCAAAGATTTTGATAGAAACGAAGAAGCAAGACCTAAAACCTTTGGAGCTGTTCCAAATTTTAGCTATTTTCGTCTAACAATTTGAAATAATAATCAAGAGTCTTCAGACCATCAAGGTTTTCACTTTTTTTCTGGTATTTCATCTTTACAAAAGGATTCCTTGAAATCACTAAAATGGAACTTAAAACAAAGCATGTCTTTCAACATCACTTTTAATTAAGATATGAGTTTTATCTTTATGAAATAAATGTAAAAGTGAGGGGGGAAATCGATCCGTATATCGAATTCTATAACACTGACGTTACATGAGAAGTTTCATTTAGAAGAAGTAGGAAAATCTTTAATCGATAAAAAAGCAGAAAAACAAAATTCTGTTGATTTTCAAGAAATTACCTATGCAAAATATTGAAAAAAAATATTTAAAATGTTTCCATACGTTTATTGTCCATACTAAAAACTCTTTCTGGTAAAAAAAAGAATTAAGAAATAAAGCTCAAAAAAGAAATTAAGCTTACAAATTATTCAAAGCATCTTTAGTGGAAACTTGAGTTGTCAGATCAATAGCATTATATAATCTGTCTTTCATTTTTCAGCTGTTTCCCTTTAATTTGTTTTATTTAAATTGTCCAGAATTTTTTATTATTTTAAGAATTATGAATAAAAAAATCCATTTAACTATTGTTTAGTCATTTGTATTGAAATATGTAATGAAAGTATACATTTCGAAATCTTGTTTAATCATGTTTCATCGATAGTATAGTTAACAATATTTCTAATGGTATAGTTAACAATATTTCTAATAGTATAGTTAACAATGTTTCTTATCGTATTAACGACAGAATGGAAACTTGAATAAATGAAAGTATTTATGGAGAGACCTGTTACTTACATTTGCATATATTGAAACGGTCCCTAAAAATTGTTTGCCCGTTTACTTCTGGCTGTTAGTCTGGTTTACCCAATTTATTAAAAAAGAAATTTGCCTGAGAATTTCTCACCAAGTAGAATATGCCAAAAAAAAATGAAACTTGGGGTTTGCAAGTAAAAAATGTGAAGATTATGTAAATATAAATATGTAGATGTTTCCTTATATAAATGAAGGTTATATATTTTAAAATAGGATCCTATTCTGAATGGAATTATATATGCTTCTTGAATTTAAGCAATAATAAATGTCATAATAATAAATGTCATAATTTTTAGGATGAACTGTATCATGAATTATTTTGAAAGAAATTCAAAAAAATATATATTAATTATTCTAACTTATATCATTGTTTACAAATAATAAAACCTGAATTTGATTAGATGTTGAATATGATTTCTGTAGTTAAAATAAAATCCAGCGGATATGATTTCTCGAAACTTGTTCATGTTCGTTTTAGTGAAAGATATTATCTGGCATCCCCCCACTACATAAAATTGTAAACCATGGGTAAGACCATGAATGCCACTAGTGCTCAGAATTTTATTTTCAGAGTTCCACACATACCCATTTTGTGTTCCATAGTATAGTAAATATAAATGACTTTTTTGAGACCGATTAAGACAGGAATTTGACGCAGAACTGTAGATTTACTAAAAAAGATTCCATATCAAATTGAGATTTTGAATGGTCCTGTTCACATATGAGCGAATGCATGGATTGAAAGGTGGCCAATTTGTTGATGGATTTGATTTAGATGTTGAATCTACGCATGAATTAGATTTTTAAACTTTTTTAGTTTAGTTTTATGTTTTTTTGTTATTAATTCATTACAGGCAGTCAAACTTCCTTTAATTGATTTCATTCAAAATTTTACTAACACCTACATTTTTATTGAAAGAACCTTATACCATGCTTTTTGCTTAACCTTTAACTAGAGATGGGGGTCAAAATGACAACAAGTTGTTGATTAGCTCTCATTATCATGCTGTATTTTGACCTTGAATACAATCATCTCCTCAGTACCTTCAAGTTGTTCCTTCAGCAGTATGTTAGTAAAAGTCTAAGTATGAAAACGTGCGTACATCCTAGGTATTCTTTTTCAAAGTTTATGTTGTCATTTATGGAGTCATTGACTCCATGTCACTGAAACTGCTTTTAATTTGAATAATGTAAAAGGAGTAAAGAAATATTCTTAAAATAATATTTCGTCATTTTTGTTTGTTAAATTCCAACATTTATTAACATTAGAGTCATTCCGTAGTATGAAAAATGAAGTGAACACTCATTGAAAGATTGTTTAGGTTTCCCTTATAACATTTTCCAACATTTAATATTATAACATTCACCATTTTTAATATTTTTGGTAACTATATAATTTCCAGAAAATATTGTGTTTCCAAAATGAATTCCAATGCTGTTTACAAAAGAAAAAATGAAAAATAACAGCGGAGTCATTTTGACTCCATATCTCTGGCCACGTGACGAAATTAATGTCTCGGTTAGGGGTTAAAATGTTTTGAGCTATCGTGTTTACAGATGGAAAATAGAGCGATAGACAAACAAACATAAACTCAAAAACCTCCTGTTTAAAAAACCGTGTTCTTCGTAAAAATCTCCAGATCAAATATTTCGACGATTACCACGCTTCTTATTGGTAATAAATTGTTGATTTTTATCGCAACAACTGTATTTTTACAAAAAAATAAAAATATATAAATTGTCAGTTTTTATTTGCAAAATAGAAAAAAATGGCCCAAGTTCTCGCTAGATTTTCAAGTGCAATCATCAGTCGTCTTTGCCAATTATCTTATGAAGCTCCGTAGTCGCAGGTGAAATTCTCGTCGTTGGAAACGGTGCTCATCGTCCCCAAACGCTCGAATTCTGATACATTATTCAGAGAAGCGAGTTCTGTCAGACTTTCCCTTCGGCTTTCCGAACACGTTTCTCCTTAATCACTGACTCGGTCTTCACTTTGTCGTTTTAGAATGCTCGGGTAGCCAACGTGAAATACAGGCGCATCGACTCACAAAGCGGAGTTACTTGTCACTCTCGGGTTTTAAGAAAATTCAGATTAGACAATGAAAAATAGATATTCCTTTAATAGTGAAGTCAGTTTTTACTTTTTATATCCGCAGAATACAAAAATCTCGTCATTTTTGTATTCTGACATTTAATTACTTATTTATCTACTACGTGGCAATAGGTTTTAATCTTTATAACTTCCTTTACATCAGTTATGCAAAATTGAAAAGACAAAGGGTCATGCTTTAGAAAATAAGCTTTTATTTCCATCTTTACTAACAATAAAAATTGGTGTGTATGTGTGTGTGTGTTGGCGCTCAACAGGTTAAACCCTATGATCTAGAGTGACAAAGGACTTCAAAGTATATATTGGTTCATATGAACTTTAGAAAGTGAAAACTTGCACCTCAAAGTTATTTTTTTAATGTAAATTAAAAGTTTAATTTATCAAATATTAAACAATCAAATATTAATTATTATTATTTGAAGGTTTCATAATAACTTTCTAAAATATTACTCTATGAAATTAATTTTATATCATCTTAAAATTCAAAACACTGTATTTTCAATGACATCCATTTAATAATCGTCCAAATATTTCTTAATTTGGACAATTTTTTTAAAACAAATTATATTTGCCTAATTTTTAACAGTAGATTGCATACTTGTCCGAAAATTCACACTGTTTCCATTGTTTCATCAAATATTTGATTACATGGCTTTTATTCCAATGTTGCAAAGCTAAAAAAGAAAGATTCTGCTTAATATTTGGACAGTTTATCGAACGATTAAAAAAGCCAAGTGAAAATATTCAAAATTAAGAAGATATATGAATCGAACTTTTAAGTTTTTAATAGCGCTATAATGTCATTGGACTGGCCTCCAATAAAAAAAAATTCCTTTATACAATAAACAGAGTATGTGTAAGGTAATTAAAATAATAGTTTTAATGCCTTGAATTTCAGCGGAATGAAAAACATTAAGTTGTATCTAAAGGTTTTAGCTGAAATTTATCAACATATCCAGCTAACCAGATGGTTGCCATAGCCGGCTGGTTTCTACTAATAATAAAGGAGAAAGTATGTCTGTGCATTTATGTGTATGGGAGGGGAGCTCTGCAGGACAGTCCGTCTGACCGAGAGCTATCGAATTTGGTACAAAGCAACATTTGCAAGGTGGGAAAAGGGGAGGGAACAGTTTTATTTTAATCCGTCACCTGAATATAAGCAAACAAATACAAGTATTGCGATCCAATAAAATTTGATGAATATTGTCACCCACTTAGTCCGTAAAGTCAACGGGTTCGTTTTTAATGGGTGTACGCCGTAACACAATCAACAGGCCTCAGTAAGAAATGGCGACGTTTATTAAGCACGAAGACATAAACACACAGCTGAGACATACACAGGCAACACACAACAGCACACTGCAACAAACAGTAACCCACAAGTAGTAATCGGTAGCAATAACAACCACAACACACAAAGAGGCCAGACAGAATTTAGCAGGAGGAGGGAATCTCCATAGCTACTCTCAACGGTCTCTCTAAACGCCTGCAATTCTCCACCGTCTCCTCGCATTAGGAGTGACCAACTTCCGACTCACTACTACACGACTGGCTACAACTCACACGACTCGATGTTGCTTCTATAATTCCAGTATTATCTATCTTCTTATTTTCTTTGTTATCTTCTTATCTTTCTCTATTTAATTACCTAGAGTCTTCCAACATTCATTTTATAAAGCTGGCAAAAGCTGTTGCAGGGCAGTGTAGCAGTCTTTTATTGTGCAGGGATGTAGGGGTGCAAGTAATGCGGTGAGGCTGAAACGCAGGAAATAAAAGACGAGTTAATGGGAACGATAGAGAATGGAGGGTTTTGAGACACGATGGATTGAACATGATGAACGAATCCTTTGACCACATATCTGAAGAACTTTGTTTATGCGACTCCATCTGACTCAGGTGAGAATCTCGTTACTCGAATATCCGCAACTTCTGCGTGTGTATGTGAGATATCTGCCATTTCTGAACGTATACTGAATCGTTTCACCAACGCTGTTAATCATGTATTGTTATTGATGCACTCAAGTTTGAGCAAATACTGTAAACATTGCGCTTCTCCACGATGTTATCAATGTTATCGAAGTTATCAATGACATTCTTTTCATCTCATTTTCTGCGTTTACGCCTCCCTTTGTCACATTCTTATGCAATAAATATCACATTGGAGGACACTTCATAATTGAGAACAAGAAGCTTCAAGCATGGTGGTTAGTTCTCGCTGCCCTTGTGGGTATACGAAAGGGTGGGGGTGACTACCTCCCATCGAAGACGGGGCGTATTTCCTTAGGGAAGGGTTGTACCGTGTCCGGAGATGGTTCTTAGGACTCAACCACAGTTCCCGCCAGGGTTGCTGTCGCAGCGGTCCGGTCATTCAAGTTTTTTTGTGTGCATTCGGGCAGGTCGGAATAGTCAGTCTATGATGATAAATAAATGATCATTATAGTGCCCAGCACAAACTCTTAAATTTTACCATGAATTAAGGAGCACTCGATACTTTCAATGTCAGGGCTCCAAGCTTGTGATAATTGTTTTCTTTTGATTATGGTCGGAATGAAGGAATCCCAAATGACGTGGATCTCACAACAATAACATTTTTTAACATTACACTCTCTTGAATGATAACATTTTTTTGGACCTGTTGTTTATGACTAACTTGTAAAATGTTCTACACTATGACTACCAGCATATGACTATGACTTCATTCATACCGAAAATACAAGAATCAATCGTCCTGTAAATCGATCCCAGGATTTAAACTTCGATATGTCTTGATGTTGAGGAACTGCAAATACGAATTCACCGAGCCAAGGATTTTGCAAGAATCTGTTCCTTTTCACTGTCTTGGTCTTTTACGTTTTGGAAACATATAAACAATCATCTTGCTAAATACTTTTATCTGGAAAATTAATTTCGATTTAAATGTTACAACTGTTAATGTTACACTGTTAATATACAGATAAGTTAGCAGCAGTGCTATCGTGACATACAAGTTCTGATTAATGAGGGCAATGCTGGCTTTAAATGAATGTCTATTAGCAATGCTTTTTTTCCAACTGTTCTGCTAATCTTCTGTAGATACAACACTGTCACTTTAACCTTGACTGATTGTTTACTCAATTTATCAATCGCAATTATTGTACAATTACGTATGTCGTAAAAATAAATCTAAAGGAACTGAGTCCAAAGGTCATTCACCAAAGCTCCCCTAGAGTGATGTGAATTAAAAAAAATTGCACTTTTTATTCTAAATTTAGTTAATGAAAAAAAATTTTTTTTTTTCATATCTGACATTGTCAAATAAAACTTATAAATGCCACTTGTTTTAATATTTTTAAAAATAGGCCCCAAAAATCACAATGAGAAAGAATTTTCCCTCATCTCAAAAATTATTTAACATTTATCTGTAACATTATTTATCTTTAACAATTCAGTTTATTGTGAGTTTGATAATGCGTTAGAGCAGTAACATGCAGAATCCAATTAGCACAAGACATTTTGCGATATTTCACGATGTTGTTCGATATTGTAAATGCCTTACAATATCGTGAGGATATCTCAACAATATCGTTAAGCTTCATATGCTAATAGGAAGATGCTCAATTTCAAATGAAGTGTAATCCGTTATTTCACCATATTTCTAATAAATCATTTTTCCAATAAAGTAAATTTGGGAACTCTAAGCCATCTGAGTTGATTCTTTAAAAGCGAAATTATTCAAAGCATACATATTCCAAGCATTTGTAAGACATTTTATATACAATAGGATTTAATTAATCTGCCATGACAAAATGAACTATCCAACAAAAACTGTGAAAAGAAACATCTCTTCGGATTGTCACCAGATGCCGTTAGAATGCGTGTAATGAAAGAGGGTATAAAAGGGTTTGTTAAACATCACTTCGAGACTTTTTTTCAACAACATTGTTTTTATTAAAAAAACACTTTCTAGAATAATGTTGGAATAGATGATAAGAGTGTTTGAATGCTTTAGTTATGTTAAAGATTATTTCAGTTGAAGGATTTCTATTTATTTACTTTAAACTGTCAAACTAAAAATGCTATGAAGAGAAAGAAAGAGATTACTAGTTATTATTTTGACCTTACTTTAAAAATAATCTAAAGTAATCAATAAGATTTATTATGTAATCAAAGGCACTTTATTTCGAGGTCGAAATGCATCAATAAATCATTTAAAAAATAAACTAATGATAAAATGAGGCATTCAACAAGAAAATATCATAATGAGCCAATTTATTAACCTTTAGATAATCTCTTATCTATCAATGAGGAATAAATAAACTCCTATTTTTATAATTTGCAGGTTTTAATTCATAGTTTTAAAATGCAAAAAAAATTATATATAT
>JAPMOR010013427.1:113592-144336 GCA_026543865.1 Argiope aurantia
GAACTTAAATTTGAAACGGAAGTAATGAAACTTCAAAAATACAAGACCTTTTTTTTCTTTCTGATGTTCATCAAGCAATAAATTGTACTAATTTTCTATCATCTCTTTTAAAATTTGAACTTAAATTTGAAACGGAAGTAATGAAACTTCAAAAATACAAGACTTTTTTTTCTTTCTGAAACCAAACTTGTTTTTAAAAATATGAATACCGAAAACAGAATTGTCCAGTATTGAAGCGTTTTGTGCACTACAGAATATTTATTTTATACTTTATGTAATATTCCATAGAATTATTCAATAAAAAAATTTCTGATCCTTTATAAAATTAAGATTTACTTTCAAAAATGTCATACATAAATAATAATATTTTAGTTGTTTCAATCAATTAATGTACTTCTGAAAAAATTACGAAGTCTAAATTTTACGCAGTCAATCGGTTCTTTTGAATCGTAATCAGTTAAGAATTCTTGACACTCCAACTTTTAATTAAAAATACGTTTTAATCATCTGCTACCGAATCGGATCGAATTATAAAGTTTGAAATATCATTATTTAGCACAATTAAAGATTTCATTATTTTAGCTGAATTGGCTTTGGTGAAACTCCAAATGCTGATTGATATGTATACAAGAGGAGGTTCATGAGATGACCAAAAATTAAGCGTTTTTATTAAATCATTATATTTAGTTTTACATAACTAGGTCAGTTTTATTTGTAGAAAAATGCAACGTATTTTGATTTAAAATTTCAGTGTCTGAATTTTTTTTATTAAGTATGATTCATAGGACCAATAATCTGTATGAAACTTTGAAATTCTTCAATACATCAGAATATTTATTGACTTCAATTACGTAAAATATAAGTATTTTCAAACCACGTAAAATATATGTATTTTCTTCATTCAGATCATTTTTCAGATTAGATATCCGATTAGATTATCTGCCTAATACTAATGATAAAAAATGAGCTGTTTGTCATCCCTTATTGGAATGGATACCTTGTATAAAGAAACCTTGTATTTCCTAAATAACACAGAATTAATAATATAAATTTTTTAAAAACTACAGAATACTTCTTCGTCTATTTATTTTTAAAGAAAATATCATGTTTCATACTTCTTTCATTTCATATAGACGCGCTGGAAATTAAACTTTTTTAGGTTTAGTTTACAGTAAATATTAACTTAATCTTTCAATTCCAGCTTTTGCCAACGTGATAACAACATGTTGATAAAAGCTAATTTTTCTTAATAACGTGAGGCATGCTTGTGCATATTAAATTTTATTTTTATTTTGTATCAAATGTATTGTTGGAAAATATGGTTAGTATATTTTTTTGAAAATTAATTAATTCAGCTTCAAAGGATCACTGGAAAGATAATTTTTTGAATAATAAAATTATATAAAAATCACTTTGTGCAGTAAGATTTTGAGAAGTTATCGCAGAAAAACGCCAAAATTTCGTTTAATTTTTAAGTAATTAATATTGAAACTAAAATGTTTAAAAATATTGTTTCGAGATGATCATTTCTATCATCCAAAGAATATATGTTGCCAAGTTTGGTAGCTTCAGTTCAAATGGTCTGAAGAAGGCCAACACATAAACAGATACACAATTTACCATCATTATTATAAGTAGATGTTTTGAAGTCTGATTCGGTTACTAAAAATCTTAAATAACCTTAACATTCGACTGTGGTTTCTGTATGAAATAATTTTTTAATGAAACCAATTTTTTACGAAAGGAAATATAATTTTTGTTTCTACTTTTGGCTTTAACGCAGAAGAATAGTGCTTCAAATCTATTATCGGATATAAGCTCATTTTTTAGAAATTACTTTATTTTTTTTTCCTTTTTTGTACACAGGACAATTTTTATATTATAAAATACAATATAAAAACATTTCATAAAAATGTTCTGCATTCGCCCACGGAATATTGATTCTTAATCATAAAAATCAGTGCAAGGAAAAGTTTATGCAGTAGTAGTCATTATAAATATCTTGATATTCCTCAATGGCTGACATGGAGGAAATATTTTTTTTAAATAGTAACAGTGCGAGACATTGTTTCAGTTTCGATTTCCGGAAAATATTCCGGCCGCTTTTTTTTAAAAATAAACAATCGTAGTAATTATGTCTGGGCTAACTTTCGTTCTCAACTACAGTACAGTAAAAATTTCATTAAAAAAGTAAATTTTCATAGTTTGTATTTATATAAATATTTTCAGCAAAAATTAAGTTTTAGTGTGTAAAATTTTGTACGAAATATCACATCTTTTTTAAAATCCATTTTTTTACAAAATATTGTATTCAAATGTATAGCGATCGACACGATTTAAAAAATATATATGAATCTTTAACGTACAAATGGAGAAAAGAAGTTCTAATTTCGAAATCATATGCTAAATTTGTTGTCAAGTCTGCCTCATAAAAAATGGAAGAAAATTCAGTGGTGCTTCATAACTGAAGAGCCACTGCGGGCCCTCGTGCGTTTTGCCCCGCTGAACATCCCTCCAGTGTCCTTCTGGCAAATAAATATTCCTTTTTTTCCTCCCTTTTACTAAAACTGGCGCTACCATTATTTCATCACCTACTAAAAATTGAGAATCTGTCCTTAAAGCATCGACATCATCTGGGGCTATCCACCAAAGAGGCCTGATGATAGGTTTGCCTGAGGCTGTTGCTTCCATTGCGGTTTTGAGCATATAATTTGCATATTTTTCGTGCAGATCCACCATCTTCTTTGCGATGGACACCACTTCCTCGTCGTAGTCCCAAGGTACTATTGAAAACTGGATGACCGGCAAGAACACCGTCGCTTGGATCCAGCGAATGTAAAGTTCTCGATCTGGAAGAGTGCCATTTAATGAACCGTAGTTATTTCCGCCAATCATGTCTGGGAGAATAAAAAAGTAACCCATCAATGATAGTTGTAGAGCGTTAGGGATTAGTGTCTTCAATCCATTTTCATAATCCCAACGGGAAAACTTGTCGAACATGCGAACGAAAACAGGTAAGTTCTGAGAACCGTAGCCAACTCTCACTTCTACTCTCCTGCCGAATCTCGAGGCAATTTCTGCATACGATTTCGAAAACAAATTGGGTTGTTGGTTTGCTTCTGGATCATTCAGCTCGAAATTTTCTCTCATCCACAAAACCTCTCCGGCATCGAACTTAAAAGAAGCGATACCATACTTAGATTGTAGAATTTTTAATCTTTGTACAAACCATTCTACGGCCTCTTTGTTAGTTGTATCTAAAATGGCTGCTTCATCTCCATTCCACCATTTCACTTCTAGAACCTCACCTTTTACATCTTTGACCCATAAATCATTCTCTTTTCCAGCATTATAACAGCTACATTCTATGTTGCAAAAAGGGTGTACCCACAAAGTGACAGGAAATCCTTCTACTCTCAATTCTTTCACCATCTCTTTAGGATCTGGGAACTTCTGTAAATCAAATTCTAGGTCACCATAACATCTCTCCCATTTGTCGTCGATCTCCAACTGGCTTACTGGAAAATCCATCGATTCTATTTCACTTACGAACGCCATTACTACACTTTGGTTGATATGACGCTTATATCTAGCCCAAGTAGACCATACTGGGTACTGGAACATTGTTTCTTCGGGAATATCTTCTGGTATTTCGATCCATTTGTGCAAACTGTACATATGAGCTGCCTTCACGGAGGACGCGGAACAGATATGATAAGTTAAATCTTGATTGTCCTGCACCTCCATGTCATAGGGATGCTTTTTGGAAGACGTCGTGAAGCACATTTTTCCACTGCCACTTTCATTAAAACTCACAAACAGAGGAACATCATGCTCAACGAAAATGCTGAATCCACTTGAAGACAACCACAGATTCTCGACAACATTTCCGGAAGAGTGATGCAAAGGGTCCCCAGTAACTGCAGGGTACCACGATCGCATCTCGTCCTGAATAGGCCACCTCTGGTGGATCATTTCGCTGCCTCCGTACCAGTCATCTTCGCCGAGTAGAAAGCAATCCATGGAACCTCCAATGTGATTTGTCCAATGAATCTTGTGACATTCTACGGCTTGGCATGTCATGCTGTCCTCCTCGCAGTTATCGTCACTGTCCTGGGTTATCAGAAGTTTCATATCTTTGCCATACTTGAGGCATATTGAATCGAACGTCAAATCGTCCCCTGTGCAGCTTGTGTACGTCATGTTGCTGTTCCGTGGAAGCCATCCTAGATACCCCTTGAGAGCTGCACTCGGAGATTGTATGTCTAGTAGTAGCTTTGAAGAGAGCGTGAGGTGAAGGGATCCAAGCAGTAGAGTCGGTACTCCGAATGTGCTGGGATCATCTTGGGAATCGTGTCCGCTTTGAGCTGTGCCTTGCTTTGGAATCAGCCAAATCCACAACGCAATGCTTAACCAAAACATCTGAAATTAAAAGTAAAAGATTGCTAATAAGAAAAGTCGATGGATCTGAAAGCTAAATGAAATTATTATTTAAAATAATTCTAGAAATGTCCTCTGGTTAGCAATAATTTTAAAGCAAAATTAGTGTTCAAATTTCAATATATATATATAATGCAACAAAACAGATAGTAAAAAAAATTCTGAAAATTATAGAACATTTTACCTTTATAAAATAATACTAAACATTTCGAAATAATGTTTCTTTATAACATTTATTGATAAAAGAAAAAAAAGTGCTGTATTTATTTCTTATAAAAAATTCAAACATAGAAGACGTTTCAAACATCAGATGATATTATATAATTTTCAGTATTTAATGCTTTTTTAATAGTTTTCCTTAAATTTGTATCATATGTGGTAGGTTTTCTTTACGAAATGTATTTGGTTTCATCAAAGGCTTCTTTTAACACATAAAATATTTCTGTAAATAACACAAATTGCCAAAAATGGTCGCAGGAGTTTTTTCTTATTGAAGATTAATTTTCCCAAATCGGCTTATAATTGGTTGAATTCTATTTAGCAAACATCTATTCTAATAATAATTATGAATGTGTGAGTATGTTTACTGGTGCTCTACAAGCCATATCTCTTGATATACAGTTACCAAATTTGGCATCTGTATACCTATAGGGTGGTATGATATAACTTGGTGGTTCAACTTGGAATGGTGTTCCTTAAATTTTAATTTTAATCAAAGATCAAATCAGATTTTTCATGATTTTCAATGGTATGGTAGAATTATATTTATAAATCTATATCCCATTATATATTAAAATTCTATTAATCCATTTTATCAAAAATGCATTAAGATGATAATTAATGGAAATACTGTTTTGAAGTTTCAAATTAAAATTAATTAATAAGATTTTATTTTAGCTTTAATTATTATTTTTTTATTTTTAACTTTTATACACAACACATAAGTTAGGGACAGTAACAAATTCTAAAAGTTCCACTATCGAGATAAAAGTCAATAACAAACAAGTGTCCCCAAAAGAGGCAGTCCCTATTAATCTCTAGTAATAATAAAGAAGAAAGTGGGCGTGTCTATCTGTGTGCTGGTGCTCTACAAGCCGGACGTTTTGATTTGACTACCAAAATCGGCACATATGTACTTTCGCGATTGGAAATACGCCATCAAGAGCGAAAATTTTTGAAATTTTATCTAAAATTTTAATTAATTACAATTAAGCGAAATTTTAGCATTTTCTTGCGATAAATTCCGAAAACATTATTTTACAAAAATGAATTTTACACCATTTTAAAATATAGAAAATTATCTTTATAATGATACGAATTTAATAGTCGTATAATTTTTTTCTGAATTTTGAAATTTTTTTAACCATTGTTTTTTCTTAATTTCAAGCAACAGACTTCATTTTTACCATGAAATTCAAATATTGTTTTTTATTTCATCCAATATTTAATTGCGTGATTTTCTTGCAGTTAAAAGAAGTATTCTGTTTAAAAGTTAAAGAAGAAGAGTTCTGTTTAATACTTGTGCAGATTATGACGCGAATAATAAAAAAAAGAAACATTGCCACAGAATCTAGAAGATAGATACATTTGTGTCTTTTAAGTAATACTATGTTGTTATAAAACTGGTATCAATTGGAAGCATACAACGAATAGAACATATGGAATTTAATCAAAATAACAGATCTGATCATTTCACGTAATCATCAGTATTGTATCTGAACGCTTGATCAGAAATTATATTTAAATGATTTATCTGAAATTAAATATAACCATCCTTCCTGGCAGGCTAGCTCGTTGCTGGAGGTGAACAGCAGTAAATAATGATATAAACAATTCAAAGAACAATTTTATGACAGGTTGGCCATAAAATAACTCTCCTTGTTTGGCGGCATCTACAACTAAAACGAATGATCGGAATGAAACCCCATTTCGTATGCCGACTGTGGAAAACATGAGAAGATAAATTCTGCAGAAAAAAAAAATTCTGCTAAAAGTTGCCAGTAAGAGAAATATTGGTGCTTCTGTCACGTGCGAAAGAATAAATTTACACATCGGGGTGGATTATGTAAAATTCCTATTGCGTGCGTGAAAGCAGGGCCATGCATTCCTTGTAAGATGGGAAGAGAAAATGACATGCTCGTTTTTGCCTATTGATGGGTTCTTGACTGTTGTTTGTTACTGATTGTTGATGTGTTCTTAATAAAGTCGCTATGTTACATCAGCGTGCTTTACTGGTAAAAGTGTTCTACGTTAGCCAGTGTAATGCCGTGGCTGCTCTTAAGCAAGTCTGCCAGTTTTATGTGCATAAGACGGACTGCTATGAACATCGAAACTGACAATTGACATGCAGCAGTGGAGAACTTCATGCAATGTGTTGTACACAGGCAAGATCAGCATATTGAAAATGTTGCACGGCGTCCAATGGATCCTAATATTAATGAATAAAAGATTATTTTCTGTGAGTTTCATGAATTCATTCATAACTGCACTCCCACAGGGCCAGTATTTCCCCTAGCGGTAACTTTTTGTATTATTATTGTTATTTTGTGGAATTCATCTTTCTGTGCCTTTCACAGTCTGCGTATGAATTGTGCTTTCATTTCCTTCATTCGTTTTAGTCACAGATGCTGCAAAACAGGGAGAGTTATTTTATGGCCACTCTGTACTTCTTGTTATGCAGTAAGAATTCTTTTTCAAAACATTTTGAAAATAAGCAAATTCAGTAAACAGGGAAAACATTTCTAATACTGTAATTTTCTCAGATTATTGCCGAATAAATTGCTTAATTTCTTTACCAACAGCAGATGGGCTATTTATAGTTTTAAATTCTTTAAAATATATATTAATTATTTTATGCTACTCGATTTTTGTTTTTCTGATACGATTAATTTTTTACAAACGCATTCGAGACTATAATCAAATAATATAAGCAGACCAAATTTTAACAGACTTTTAAACATGACGTGACATTATCACTTGTTTATTAAGATGAAAGTTGATAAAGATAAGAAAAAAAGATGTTTATAAAGATAAATTTTCGCAATCGATTTTTTTATTCACTTCTTGTTATCATAGAATTTTGTATATTTTCGCACTTCCGATGATAGTGCACTATTTTTATCTTTTCAAAACTTAGTTAACAGTTATTTATTGATTAATTTTTGCTCATGAATATAACGACTCTTTTTAATGAATCCGAGAAAAAATATACCTCAAGATAAAAAAGTTTTAAAAAAATGATTAAAATAAAAATATATGCTGTTTAGCACAATAATAAGAGCATGGTTCGGAAACTATTTTTAACTTAATCTATTTCACGTCCCTTGCATTCCTACGTTTCAAATCCCCTTAAAGATTAAATTAATTTAATCCCCTTACAGATAAATTGATTGTTTCATATTTATTTTTTTCTCGTTGTTTGCATATTATTATTACTTAAGCTTTTATTAAGTATTTGTATAGCATAGTCACCATTTTATGGTATTTTTTTCTTTTTCGTCATGAAATTATCGAGTTAATTCAAAGAAATTCGCATTCAAGGGTTCCCTTTGAAATAAATTGTGCCCTGGAATTAGCTGAAAGGGAAAAATTGAGTTATTTAAATCAAGTCATCCATCATCTTGTATTGTGTCAGCGGAAATAATCTGTACTGGAAAGCTTTCTATGTTTAAGTGGAATGAGCATAGGCCCTTTACAGCGATTCCGTGCATGAAGGAGTCATAATATACGATCTTTCCAACTTGTTTCTCTCTACATATATATGTGCCATGTAGAACAATTTTACAATAGCTTGAGTTTGCCAAGTCTGTCAATATTTTAGACCTGTCTTTTCTTATAATTGGCTTAGCAAAGTATTTTATTGTAACATTATATTAAAATAAGCAATAATAATAAGAGTAATAGGATTATAAAACAAAATGGTGATTAAAATGCATCGTTTTTACTAGAACGACGAATATGCTGACCGCCTTTTGAGACATGTAAACGGAAGATTACTTGAAAAAGACAGAAATATCATCTTGAGGCACACATTTTCTTTAAAACTGTTCTTGATTATTAGGTGATTGATCCGTTTTATTGTGTCGATATTGATGTATTTAGCATTCAAACGCTTACGGCCCCTTCTTTATCAACTTGTCAAACATTGAAATTCTAAATTGATGCTGAAGTGACGAATACAGAGTAACTTAATTATACCGAGCCTAATTTAGAACTAGATACACATTTGAAGTTTAATTGATTTCATTTACCAAATTTTGCTCACCCTAGTCCACTCTATTTTTAAGTTATTGTATTCACAGAGAAATAAGATCATAGCTTTACAGACTCAAGCATATTTAAAACTTTAAATTCAATGAAATTCTAGGCGTAGTAGTTTTGGTTTGCGAAAAAACAATTTGATTTTCATGAGATATTTAAATTTTTTTTCTTTTCAGACTTTATCATTTAATTTATTTCATATTTGAAAATGGAAATTTTGAAATTCGTGATGTCATTCAAATGAGGATCCTAATGCGCCATCATTTTGAAAACTGTACACATGCTCGATGACAAGACACGATTTCTATATTTTTAGAATTCTATCGTTAGGTAACCATTAACTGAATTGCATGTTGATCATAAATTAAATAAGATCCTGTGACAGTTAATTTAAAAAAAATGGATTTCAGTATCAAAAACTAGAAAATAATAAAAATAAAAATTCTCTGTTTCAGTTTATTAATAAAAGCATGTTTGAAGAAACTGTTTCTCATTGAATTAATTGATCAGTTTTATTTGATTTGATTTACTTCGTGTTTGCAAGCATGAGATTTTATAATCGAATTTTCTTACATCATGATGTGCTGAAACTTTGAACACTTGCGTACTCTCCACGAGCTTAAAATTTTCTAAACTTAAATATCCGTGTGATTAAATAATGTAAAGAAAATGAATGCAAATGATGATGATAATTTTCAGAAAAGGTTGAATTCAAGATTCCATATGATTGATAATTAGGAATTTCATTCTAAATATTCATAAATCCTTTAATAATTATTACTTTTACTTTTTAGTAAGTAAATGTATAGATTTTGTTTTTAAGATAATTTATAGTAAAATGAATTCCTTCTACTTCGTAACATTCATTTTCTATTGCAATTAAATACATATCTCTAGATTAGTTTAGTTGTATTAACGTCACGTTTTAAAGCAACACTACGGCTATTTTTGGGAGGGACCTCGTCATTTTGAACCACAGTCAAATGATGTGGACGACACTTAAGCTGGCACACCTCCTCAAACTTCCACGCCACACCAGCCGGAAACCGTTCGATCCCAACGTATTTAACGTACACCAGACCCGCTTATATGTCAGTTTTTCGGTGGAATCGGGTCTTGAACTTGAAACCCTCCTTTTCCAAAGCCGAGACCTTACTACAGGACACAGCGGCTAACCTGTATCTGCGATCAGATGCTCTTCTGACCTTTCCTTTTTATCTTCTCGTATCCGTAGCATAGGGAAAGTATAGTAACCTCCAAAAAATTCGAACTCGTGATTTTGATGTATCTCCACGTTTTAGACCCTCCTGTGTTCGAAAAGCACCATTTGGGGAAATGTTCGTCCGTCTGTCTGTCTCTCTATGACAAAATAACTCAAAAACTGTTTGAGCTAGACGGATGAAATTTTGTTTACGGTCTTTACACCAAATTTGCAGATTTCCATCTACTTTTGACTAAATCTGTCCGTCTGTTCGAATATAAGTTAACACGATAACTACAAAACGAAAAGAGCTAGATAGGTAAGATTCCCTACACAGAATTAAAATTTATAGTTTAGACATCCGTCAAATTTTGGTTGGAATCCAATAAGGGACTGACCGTCTATCGGTCTGTACTTTCAGAAACATGTAAACGCTATAACTCAAACACGCAATGACCTAAAATGCAATAAATGTGGTATTGGATTTTGTGACTATAATTGCAGTGTTGTGTCAAATCTATTAAAAAAAACATATATAAAACACAAATTCGATTTTTGAATACTGTTAACTGCATGCCAGTGTTAAATCGCCAAAAACCTCGCCAAGGATGACACGGTAGATCCAGTAAAATGCCAAATTTACGCCATAAACATAATATTTCGTAACTATTATTCGTCAGTACCATGTAAGGCATTCCTGGCATGCCAAGTTTATAAGAGAAAGTTTTTGGGAGTTGGATCCTGCTGATTTTGATTATAATGGTCTGAACTGGAATACTTCTCGCTCAATCAACCTGCCAATATATAAAAGTAATCGAAAAGCTCATTCAAATTTTCATAAAATTCTAGCAATATAAAAAATACGTAAATGAATAGAAAAATCAAAACTGCCAATATATTCTTGCTCAATAACCATATATTTTGTATCATAATTGATAAAATATAAAAAGATTCATTTTAATATTTAGAAGGAGCACTTTGAATGAAAAGGATTTACTAAGGTTGCAATAAACAAAAAAATATTTATGATTAGTTGATTAGTTTTTAAATTTTTTATTTCTATTCTAAAATTCATGAGAGTAATTTCAAAGAAAAAAGGGAAGAGATGCATGGATATTCTGACGATAGAAATAATCATCTTTTAATTCAATAAATATTAAAATTTAAAAATGCAGTCGAAATGCCATAGTTCGCTGGTATTAAAAATTTCTTTACGTTATTTCATTTAACATTTATTATTCAGCTATTTTTTGTTAATTTTGTAGCTTGTCTATTCTAAAATTCGGGAAGATAAGTTTGTAAAAATAAATGAAGAAACGGAATTGAATTGTGATCTTAAAAAGAGTTAAAATCAATTTAAGTTAATACCGAAAACGAGAAAAACGTTTTTAAATGTCATCGTAGTTCGACATTGAAGATATCTCAATTGTTTTGTATTATTCTTATACCAATGTTTTTTTTTTTCAAATTGAAATTTAAATCGAAACAAAGCTAACAAATCTTTTTTATTCGAAGGTAATTTTATTCCTATTTTTTCATTACAGTTAGAAAAGCAGGAAAACTTTATTAATTCTCTTCTTACTTTAAAAAAAAATATTACTAAATAATTACAATTTTTTTTTTACCTTTTCTTAATTTTATTAATTTGTTTAAATATATGTACACAATCTTATTTTTAGTCCAAAATATTGCATTCCGAGTTAAAATTTTCAAAATTATTTGTTAAATGGGCACTTATCAGTGATTGAAATATCTTGCATTTTCGTAAATTTTTTTTTAAAGTTTTATCATGTGATTTAAAACACTTTCAAGGACTAATGAATATAAGTTAAAATCTGTAGTTTTTGACATTTTTTTTTGAATTATTCACCATTTACAGTTTAGCATCCATGAAATTTTGTGTCTGACAAAGGGAATTACTATAAACTTCGAAAAACAAAATATTAATCGAATATTTAAGCTATTGTCTCTAGTTTCCTACAATTGCATTTTTTGATAAATATCATTTGTATCATCGATAATATTTTCAACGCATTTTTTTTATTTTATTTCTTTGGTAAACAGTAAATAAATTTCGATTAAATATTAGATTCGATTAGATAGATTCCGATTAATTCAAAATATGCATATTATTCCAATAGAAATTATTGCAAATACTTTCCTGTTAAAAAGTCGTTATAAACTCTTAATAGTTTAGCGACATAGGTTTCTAAAGATATTTCGACACATAATCTGAACCTCCATTTATTTCTACACTGTGAAATTTTCTAAAATCGGAAAAATCAACTTGTGGCGTTCTAATCAATATTGTGGAATTTTGTTAAGCTTATTCATTTTATTTTATAACAATTACTTTTGTGAGTATATTTAATCTACATGCGTAAAGGGAATATTTATTATTTTTAAGGATTGATTCTAGATTAAAAATAAATTAGTTTGATACAATTTTTAACATAATTAAAGTATGTAATTAATTTTTCGTTCTAATTTCGTTTCGAATATCTGAATCTATAAACTTTGTTATGATTTCAGTAATAAAGTGTGAATCTTAAATAATTTTAGATTATTTTTATGAAAAATTTTAACTCTATATGTGTACATTTTTAAAATTGATTTGCATCTTAAAAATTTAAGAAAAAAATTAATTATTCTTTAATTAATTCATTCATCTTAAATTATTCTTTGCAAAAATATTGACAAAATAAATTTGTAAGATTACAAACCTCAAAGTAGCAAACGATTAAAATAATTATCCCAGTTTATATTTGTAAATATCGTTTGCACCACCATTAACAACAACAACAACCTTCTTTCTAAATATTTCACCTTTGCCAAACGATAAATAAACCTCTCTAAGAATAGAATAATGCAAACATTTATAAATGAATAATTTCGAACACAATTGCTCCACATATTCCATTTGGCGTAAAATAAATGCTCAAACTCTTTTTAATCGTTTGATGAGAAAGATAAATCAAAATGCTTTACCAAAATGTACCGTACCTCCACTCAAATCGAATGTTCCGTAAATATTCGTGCACATCTTCCGTCTTCGGAGTAGGTGCCTTCATTCACTTCTTGGCAAGAAGTGCTGGCTCCTGCGTCAGCTGACTTGGCGGACAGCCAGAGGGGGGTGCAGTATGGGAATGCTCTACTCTCCTGCAGAAGAGAATGTCAATCCACTTACGCGATATCAGACGATTGCATTGCAGGCAATCTTCAGGCTTGTCTTCGAGGCGCGGAGAGGAATGATAGCGCTGTCAGATAATAGGAAATCATTGCTATCGATGAAACATAAGGGCGTAAGAAATTGTGACGAGGAAAAATATTATCTAGAAATAAGATCAACGAACGATAGTAGAATAAGTTTTTGTGCACTTTTATTTAACATGGAGTGTTTCATATTTGTAGAGATGGAATTCTGTAATCTTCTTTTATTTTTCTCGTTTTCAAATTTGCTGAAATTTTTACACTTATGTCTTTTTGATAACAATACTGTATTTTGATATTTACTTAATTATCGTTTGATTTATATAAATTTTGATATAATATTTGTGAGGTCACCTGGTACTGATCTCAAAAATGAAACTTTTTTTCAATATAACATGCGATATCTCGTGAATTCACTCGGTTGATATGCTGATCGCCAAATGGATCAAATACGATTCGTATTGAATTTTTTTCAATGTGTCACATTAATCATGGTTACATAGCACAGGTATTTTTGTTTCATTCCACTTAACTCATTTTAATGTGATGCCCAAGATACCTCTTAATAATTTTTTTTAAATAGTTGGGCTAAATTTTAACAAAATAAATTAATATAACAGTAGTAATTCTAAATGTTTCATGTATATCATTACAATTATAAAAAATAACAAAAAATGGTTTTTAAAAACTAAATACTGAGATTTAGAAAAATGAATAAAAAAGAACAAACAAATGTAAGAACAAAAACTAAAATCTCTCTCTCTCTATGTATAAAATGATAAAACCTAAACACTCATCACAAAACCATCCAAACCACGAGATTTACAAACTTGAATTTTGGCTTTATGGCAAGTAAGTGGAGGCTTAAAAAGGACTTTTATTAATTTTAGTTCATTTTATATTAATCGAAATTAAAATGCTTTTCCATTATAACTTCGGAGCAGATAAGACCTTATTAAAATTGAAAAAAAATTAATTTTCCTATTATAAAAGTATATTTTCATTCAGTTTTTCAAAATGTTCTTAACTTAATTCGTATCAATGCAAAAAACTCGCAACGATATCATTATTTCCACAAATTTCATTTCATTCGCACGTGCGCTCTCCATTTGTAATTCCTTCCGCTTCAAAGTAAAACTTTCAACCTCATTTCACAGTGCACGCATTTTTTTTTGGTATGCATACCATATAAGGGACGGCTTTAAAATTTTTTTTAGATTTTTCATTAAATGGAAAATTTGCTCTGTTAATTTCTTACATTTTTCAGTTCCTAGGATTTATACATAAAGCGCATTTATTGTTTGTATTAAAAGTATTTTATTTTATTTCATAAATTTTCTTGCCTTTCAGTACAATGTTAAAATTGTTATAGCACTAACTTCAAAGTAATACTTTTTAACTCGTAGCAACGGAAATAATTGGATATTTTGTTTATTCCTTTTAGAGCAAGGTAGTAAATATTTTCATTCTTTTACAAGCTTTTTTGACACTTTAAAATTTTGAGGCATGGGAATGACCTTAATTTCTACATATTGACTGAAAAACTTTTGTTAGAATATTAATTCTACTGGAAAACATGATATTGACAAAGATCTTTTTTTCCCAATTGATAATTAATTCACTGTATTTGGTATTATCTTTTAACATGGTCAAAATGTAATGATTTATAGGTTGTTTAATGGTTGTCTATCTCGAACTTGAATATAAAATGATACCAAGTACTTAATACAATCTTATAAAATTTACAACTTTTACTTTTGAAGTACCCGCAAGAATTTAATTTAAGGAATGACAAATAAGATTTTATAAGCAATCATTTATCTTTTGGCAATGCACATTGGAAGGAACGGCTTGATCCCTTAAATTCTAGATACCAACCATAGTAAAATTTTGTCAATTTCTAAACTTTTCTAATTTTTCTTTTCATATGATTTGAAGCATAATTTTTAAATCTTTGTTTTAACTTCACATTTCAAGGGTTTAACGCAATTAATTACTTTTTATGAACCTAAATTTCTCCATAATACTAATTAAATTGTGAAATAAATCAAGTGTAAATACTACTCCACTCCGTTAACGCTTGACTAAATTTTGCATGTTTTTCTTACTTTTGCCTTAAAATTCAAATTCTGGAGAGTCAAAGATCCGTAATTACAGAGTTGCAAAGCTCCTAAAAGTAATAAGAGTTAATTGATTGTCTCAAATATGAAATTTTAAATTGATTTCAGAAGGCACTGGAACAGAGAATGTGCCAATCAAATAATTAAAGTATGAATGAAATGAAATTTCTTGAGATTAATTTTCCTTTTACTGTCAATAAGACAGAATTAAATATTATCAATTCAATTCATTGGCTGATTTGAAATCTGAGTTGTGTTTATTATTTTTTTAAGTCAAATATTTTAATAACGAAAATCAGCCTAGAAGCATTAGTATGCAAATGCTTAGACTTAATTTTATCTATTAGATAAATACAAAATATTTTGTGCACAGAAAACAGAATATCATTTTTATTTCGTAGAGATTATTATTATTAAAATTTTACACGTTTCAATCGGTACAAAAAATTACCATTGTATCAATGTCCTAAAAAATCCTCTGATCCAGTAGCGTAACTAGGATGGGGCTGACAGAGCATATGCTCTGGAATTATTGCAATTGAGCACAGAATTGGGGAATCAATTTTCTGTTTTAGAGAAAAGTATTCCTTTATAATTCTTATGCCTATAATTCTTAAAAATGAATCGTTTCCAATCACAGAAGTGAGAAAATATATAAAATACAATTTTTTTGATAATTTTTTGACAATTTGGCAATTTTTTGACATTTTTTTTGATACTTTAATCTGAATCACCCTGTACTTTCTTTGCAACAAGAATTTGCTTAATAAATAGGTTTATGAATCACTGTGCTAAAAATATCTAATTAAAAATTAGTTATAATTTTATTGATATTAATCTTTCATCTGATGTGAAAGCAATGAAACAAAAACTGAACCAATCAGTATAAAATATTAAATTAACGATAGTTTTCAATGATTTATAAAATATTAAAAAACAGAAGCAATTAATCTTTGTAAGACGCAAAGCCTGCATGTTAGTTTATTCATCGAATTTTCGTGATAATTGTATTCATTATGAATACTCTCAAGTATTTTCGAAGAATAGGGAATCTTAAAGCATGAAGGGTGATAATGTTCAGTAAAATCATCTAATCTTGTATTTCAAAAGTGTTATTCGCATCAATAAGATGTACAATTTTTTTTTGAACCGCGACTAGCCACATTAGAGTTTCTACTGTCCTGTCAACGTTTCTGAATACATTCCACCGATATTACACGCAAGAGACAGAAAAACTGTTACTCTAATCTAATATCGAGTAGATTACTCACGAGCACGCACAAGGATTTGCACCTTGTGCACCAATTTGTGAAGATATTGTACCAATTTGTGAAGATATTGTAGAGACAGTTCACGCCATGATTCCAGCAGGGCAGTCCACAAAGCCATGGGAGTGCGAGGTGGTGGAGATCTCCTAAGGACAGCACATTGCAAATCCTCCCAGTTATGCTCGATAATATTCATGTCTGGGGAATTAGGTGGCCAAGAGTGAGAACTAAATTCATAACAGTACTCCTCGAGTCACTCGATAGCTTCTGTATACCTGTGTGTGTGTGTGGGGGGGGTGCGTTATCCTGATGGAATTTTCCACTTTCATCGGAATGCACACAGAACATAAATAGATAGAGAAGATCAGAAAGGAACTTGCCGCTGACTTATCATGGTCATGTCTAAACATATCCACAGTCTCACTTCATGCAAACTGCACACGTCCCATATCTTCGAATAGTCTCCGCCAGCTTTAATAGTTCCATGTACGCAAGAGGGATCCATGAGGTTTTCTCCACGTCCGTGCACAGGCATCCTCCCGATGAATTGGAAACGTGATTCATCAGATCAGACAACATTTTTTTCAATCATTAAAAGTCTAATGACGGTGTTGGCGAACCCCGGCGAGGCTCAAAAATTTGAACAGTTGAGTCAACAACGGTGCACGGGTTGGGGAAACGCCTCATATCAATTAGGATACGTTGCACAGTGCTTACGCTGATACTTGTTGATGGCCCTACATTCAAATTCGTCTCAATTTAAGGAAATGTTGAATGTCTAACCTGTATTGATTCTTTTCAGCCGTCGATGATCCGTTCTGTCAAAGTCTTTTTTTGGCAGCACCGCTATCGGAGATTTGAAGTTCTACCGGAAACTTGATATTCGCTGCTCACCCTTGAAATGGTCGTGCGCGAAAATCCAAATTCCATCGCTCCTTTGGAAATGCAATGACCCATGTCTCGTCGCCCGACTATTATTCCCCATTGAAAATCCTTTCAATCTTGATAACTTTCCATTGTAGCAGCAAGAACCGATGTAATGGCATTCCCAGACACCTGTTGTTAGCATCATGTTCCATAATTGGTTGCATACCTTCATAAGACCGGCTGTACCCATTTTCCTGGCTCTTCAGTGTCTAGTTTAATTTTCTAACTAATGTGAATGATGTTCAGTGGAGTAGGAACATTTCTTCACTTGTCAGGGAAGCGAAAGCCTGTTTACTTACCTAGCCAATTCTCGTACACTAACTCGTGAAGCCTCTCACACTAGTGGTGAGGAATCTTGAGGAGTTTGAATGAAAGAGGACAACTCTTGATCTCTCCAGGAAAAAACATAACTAATCCGAATAAAATTAGCTAACCGTTTCTCAAGCAAAACAGTGCGAAGATGAGATGTTCATTTCAGTAAGAATTCCGAGCAAAAATCAAGACACAAGGAAACGTTTGCGAAAGTATTGGCTCGTCTAATGGAACTCTAGCATATCCTGAGTTGGCTTTTTTAAAATCCCTTTTCTTTCTTTAAACGATATTCTTATTTTTCCACTTCGAAAATTGTGCTTGTTTTGTCATTCTGAAAGCCCAATGATCAATAAAGATGGCAAAAAGTGGTAAAAGCTTTTAGATAATACAAGAAATGAGATAACAGGCAAGAGAAATGCAATTTAGGAAGAATCATCGTGCAGCCCAAGAAAGTTTTTTAATGCATAATATGAATTGGTTGATTTGAAGAAAAAAGAAATTATTTTTTTCCTTTTGAGTTTAGCGACGCTGGAGCTGCAATCATAGCAAATATGACTTGGAGAGTACAACTTTTTTTTTCCTTTTCATCCAAACTTCGTTTTCATTTTTTTCAAGGTTTTTTTCTTTTATTGGATGTTTTTTTTTTGTTTTTTTTTATTCGTTTTCCTTAACAGGAGCACATTTGCTTGATTCAGTGTCCTTCTTTGTTAGAGGTTACTTTCGAAAGAAAAGATATCTGGAAATTTTGTAAAATGTCATTCGGGTGAAACTTTTTATGAAGGATCAATTATTATTAATACCTTCGGGTAAAAATTTTTTAAAACACACATCTAAACACACGCAAACACACAGGATGACTCAAACAGAAAATATTCACCTTATATTCATTAGGTTGTAGCTTTGAGCAAAGGATAAATAGATTCAGCCCATTCTGTACATTTACTGCCTTCACAGGGATTTACGTATAAAAGATTAGAAATGTTCCAAATAGATGAACGAAATCTGATGCATAAAGAAGACATCAGAACTGTAGAACAACATCAAAATGTGAGGTGAAATTCACCATTAAAAAATTTAAAATTCCCATTTCATTAGTTCTTTTCATATCACCTAAGTATAGGATGAAACGGTGTGTTCAACAATGTTTCATTTTGTGGATGTAATCCACAAAGTCGAAGGGAGGATATTATCTCTGGTATATCTTATGACAAAATTAATTTTCGTCATCTTAATTATATTTAAAAAGTTAAAGATCAATGTTATGATTCTATAGAATGCATGCCAGCAGTCGGTCAACTCTTAAATTAATCAAATAAAAGGAATGAAACATTTCCTACCTCTGAAGGTGATACGTTTAATTAGAAATTGAAGGAGAAAAAATATTTCTGAGAATAAAAAATTTAATGGATATACTAACTTCTAGTTCGACACGTAACAGAACGATAACACTTTATGCCTGCTTCGTATATCGTAATTTTATTGTAAAATTTGCTCTTAATTTTATTTGATGAAAGTATGCACAACACAAATGTAATAACATCTTGTGTGCCAACTTTGCACAAATTTAATTCTATCGCAAAACTTGCAAGTAATAAGTCCAGTTTATAAAATAATAATGAATATAATTTTAAAATATATTTTTAAATACGAACAAAATTTGTAAAAATTTTAAAAGAAATGATTCTGAAATAAAACTGACATTAAAATGCTTTCTTTTCATATTTTAAAGTGATGAAGAATTAAGTATTGTGCATTAATATGCAGCGAAAAAAATGGGAAAAAAAACTCATAAAATTTTTGATTAAAATTAAATTAAAATGCTGAGATAATATTTCGTATATGATCACCAACTAAAAAGAAGTAATGAAGTGAAGACTTCGATAATTATGCAACTGTTTGCCTTATGGAGGTTTTTAGGAATACTTCAATCATATATATATATATAGGGGGGCGGGGAAGGCAACGACTAGTACACATTAAATCAAGATTAAAATTTAAAGTGAGAATGAAATAAAGTAACGTACTATAAATTGCAAACTTATCAAAAATATCATTTATTTACAGTTGAAAATGTGGGGGAAAAATTGCGCCTACCTGGTTGGGAGCAGTCGAACTATTCACTCTTAAATGATTCACACATTTCCAAATAATTCAGTTTCTTCTTTAATTTAGTAATGTCGAACAGGATGATGTTCCTTTTTTAAAGCGGCCAGTATATCTCAGCACAGTTGCACAATAACACGAAGTCATTGAATCTTGAAAGTTTTCACTTTTTTACTTGAATCATATCCATCAAAAACGTGCACTAACGTCCATTTACCAGTCCAGTATATCATCTACAGCAAAACTCCACTCTTGTCAAAATTTTTGGCATCAATTTAGCGTCTTAAATTGTACTAACGTCCACAGTTTTTTCAACAATTTAGTGTCTTAAATTGTACTAACGTCCACAGCTTTTTCAACAATTTGGCGGGATTTGCTAGGGCTATTCACGAGAAAGGCCAAGCCCCCCAAAATGTGGGAAAAGGCAACGATCAGCATTAATATGAAACTATATTTATTATAATTAAAGGACAAAACATTACTATACTAACATAAAACACATAAAGATACATGAGCGGGAGCTGTACGTCTTACAGACTCACTGCCCAACTCTCGTCTGCCAATAATGGCGGGAAGACATCACGTGATTAATGACGTGACGCAACATGGTGCCATACAGGATATGGGATCTGTCAGCAGTTCCCATATATATATATAACTAATACATCCATGTCTAAAATTACCATATTAAAACAGAAGGCACTTTTGAATGTCCTAGAAAATTCAAAGGGTGGAAAAAAATAAAGAAAATAATTTTGAAATTAATAAAAATAAAGGAAGCTACTTTCAAAAAAAAAATGTAATCGAGGTTTAAAAAAAAATTGATATAGAAACATTAATCTGCAAAACTGTCACTTTCGGAAAGGTAAAGGCGGTGACAGTGATTCCTTTTTTAACAGCAAATTGCTGAATGGTGACCGATATACATTCAATAAGCTTTAATTTGATTAAGGAATGAATTGTCTTTTTCTGCAGATGTTCCATAAATTTTTCATTCTGCAGATGTTCCATACATTTTTCAATACCTGCCTTTTAGCCATCAAAGATGAACTCGATCTCACATGTGAGAATGCAGGCTTGTATAGGTGCGGAAGATGTTCATACTGAACAAGTTCTTAAGCACTTCAATAATTGCATCATCTGATCAATTAAAATTAATAACAGTTAATATTTTCTAATTTTGCTTCTATAATAAACTTACGTGTCATGTATATCAGCGCTGAAACCTCCAACGAAAATCTCACTCACAAATTCATGGTCGTATGAGCAAATGATGCAAGTCAATACATTGGCCTTTTAATATCTCGGCAGATATTACAGACAGTATCATGAAACTTTGTCTCCTTATCGAGGAATTGAGGAAAAATGTTTTAGTCATGGACAATTTTCCTAAGGGCGCTGTCTAAAAATTCAATTTTTGTGAATTTCTCCTATTTTTCTCTATAAAAGATAGATATTTTTAATAATTTGAGTAAATTGATGAAACTTCACGACTTAAAATGTGTATATAATGAAAATTGTTAAGCAAAGTTTATTTTTGTTAAGCATTTTTGAGACTCCTTACATGCAGCAAAATGCAAAAATGTTGTTTTCAAGCTTAACATGCGCTGAAGTTGAGTTATAATAAGCAATACAATGAAAAAACTGGATGCGAGTGAAATATAAATTGCTATATTTAAATTTACAAAATATGTAATTCTTTTTCAATTAAACACTAAATTCCACTTTCATTTGTATCCCACATTTCTCCGATGTCTAATTCTTGTACGTCAGTATGTTCATCTGAAAATTCAGGAAAGGTATTTAATTTCCTACTCATATAAAGGAAAATATAAATCATTTTTCTACTCCCATTGTGGATAAATTGGATTAATTTTAAATATCCATAGTGACAAATCATACGTTAAATAAACATTTATATTTATATCCACATAATTCCTTTTGGTAATAACTTTTACTTTTAGCCCCCATCAAAATTCCTGTGCGTCATTACTGGCATTTATTCGATTGTTAAGATGGTAATAATTATCATAATATTTCAGTTGTTATCGAACAAAAATATTTCAACATTCACTTCTGTTATTATTGACAACAGCAATGTAACTGTTCAAATACTCAACAAAATTACAAGATGCAAACAAGGCAGCAGACGGAACAATGAAAGCATGCACTGTTGATTTCTGTTAAAATTCATTTACTGTTTTGCAACCGATCGTTGAGTGTTTTTTTCTTCTTCTGAGCAATGCTTAGTGCGTTTCTTGACTGTTTCACTGTGGCTACGGCCGTCGGTGGATTCATCGTTTTTGTGACTATTTGGGAATTGATAAAATATTCCCTATTTCCCCGTTTGCCATCTTCTGGAGATTTTGTTTCTGATCCTGATTTGGATTCAAATGCGGTAGTACCATCTCAACCGCCTAAACCACGAGTTGCCTTGGTGCGTTCGTATGCCGTGTTTCGCTTTTGCCAGGCATTGGACATTCCAGCTGAACTGGCTAATACTCAAGTCCAGAAAGCTGATGCACCGGTAGTGAAATCATACACGGTTTATAAGATGTGCTGTGGACTGAACTTGCCGGCCCGATTGGCTCCCATCGGTGTCCCGGTTGTGGAGTCATATGACATCTATCTGTTGTGCTTGGCTCTGGACTTGCCGGCGGAATACCGACAGCGGATATAGACAGTTTAACATCGAAACTGTCGGCAGTCTCCGAATACTGTTCATGACTGATCCAAAGATTATCTGCTGCCAAATGTTCAAACACCGTATCTGCTTCGGATGCTAGTTCAAAAACTGTCATGTGCTTCTGGAAGCTGTTTAATATTATTTTCAACATCACAAACTGTGCTCGGTTGTCATATAAAATTATGAAACAAGCATGTTGTCATCATCAAAAACAAAAACATCAGCAGCAGCAATAAAAAAAAAAAAAAAAAAAAAAAAAAAAAAAAAAAAAAAAAACTTTTGTCAGCTGCAGCAATGAAGGGAGGGTTGGCGGGTGGGGAACGAGAGTAGCCCACCTCCACGTGGTGTTCCCCGGGCAATGGTGCAGTTCACTGAAACTGCAACGGCTAAGAGGCTACTCAAGCATGAAATATAAATAAAACTATTTTATTTCATATGTTAAAACTGCTTAGATATAAAGTTAAAAAAAAAAATTTTTTTCTTTATCATCTTGAATTTTTTGATAGGAAACCAATAATTAATACTTGGATATTAGTTTCTGCATGTTTAACATGTTAATGTTAATGCATACTTTCTATATATTATTCGAGAAATATGTACCAATAAACATTATTAAAAAATTCACTATAGATCGAATATTTCATCTCAAGCAGGCAAATTTAGAAAAAAGTCACTTCTAGGGCTGTGGGCTTACATATACCAGATTTCTCGAAATGCCAGCCAAGATAAAACCAGAGGCAGTGATCTCCATAAAACTTACTCACAGGTTCTCTAATAAAGCTGATATTTTTCTAACCCTGCATAACTATGTGCATCTAGGGTAAGACCACACATAACTTGCATGTCATTGGCGAATTTTAATAAGGAAATGTATATCGTTGCGGTGAATCTAATATTTTTACTGAATATAATGCGGAAATAAGTATTTTCGACGCTTTTTTTTTCACCGATTGTAACTAAAATTTGGCACAAAACTACAACTGTATTCGCGAGATTACTCTACCGAATTTCATTTTAAGTCATTACATTCATGAAGTATTGCGTTCACGTGCATACAAAAAAAACATAGAGGTAGACAGTCAACCCTTTGAAAGATTTGATTCTAAATCTGATTAGAAGCCACATTTTAGATGCTAAATCTGTGTACCAAATTTTATATATCTAGCTCTTTATGCTTTTTAGTTGCTACCGAGCTCGTTTGCACTCGGGTCAGCTGGAATGGTTCATTTCCTCTGAAGGGATTAAGTTCAAAATTTTATAACTATCTACAAATATAGTGTTGAGTCCTCATACGAAATCTGATCCATCTTTCTCAAATCTTTTTCATTATTTTTCTGAGACAGATTAACAGAATGACAGGCAGACGCATTTCCAAAAATGTGTTTTTCGTGAAGATCCGTCAAAATCTCGAATTTGAAATTCTGGACGATTATAAGGTTTTCTTCTTGCATGACATCGCATTCAAGAAAGTAAAACTATAATAATTTGTTTCAATCTACGCTCAGATGAATGAAAAATTTTATAGTTTTCTACAGATCCTTCGTTTTTTTAGTCCTAATTAGAAAAAGGCCTTGGAGACCCTATGATTTTAAATAAAATAAAATATGATTCCGTTGCGACTTAAAAAATGGGTGAGTTATGAAAGTTTGAATATCACTAACTTATAAAATTGCGAGATCTTAGACTAACTCATTCAACATCATTAAGAAGGTAATTAAATCAATGTCCGGACTTTCTCCAAGACTGACTGACGTAAAATTATGAATTTTGATTTTCCGAAAGTACTGATAATCAGAACTTCATTTATTCGCAGAAGAAAGAAAAGATTATTACTTTTAGTTTCTATTTAAATTTTGCAATGTCAAGAACATTTCATTTCATAATTCCTTAAGATTAAAGATTTAAGAAAGATAAAACATAGATTTCATCACTTTTTCAGAAGTATATTTATTGAATGAAACGGACTAAAATAGTGTCATTTATGTTTCTTAAATCCTTTTGAACTTAAAACTAAAAATTGAATTTTATGATGAAAAAAGAGAACTTTTTACTGAAAAATTATTCGAAATTTTGCATAAATCATAAAAAATATTCTTTAATACAAATAAGACTTAAATGCTGAATGAATCTATTTTCTATTCTCATATTTTTTTAAAAAAGAAAAAGGCTTAGTTTCAGCAAAAAATGATGAAAAACACCGAAATTCAGCCAAAAATGCCGAACTTATTATTTAATTAAAGTTTTAATTATAATTTTAAAAACACCGCTCCGAGTTGCACATTTTCACCTTACTCACACACTCTCAAACACACAGACATACACACAATTATCTTCATTATTAGTATAGAGGAGTAAAACTTAATTAGAACTAAAACGTAAGCATAAAACATACCATGGTTGATAACCCAGTTCTAGAAGTGGGACACGGGAGACAAACACGATCTTTAAATCCTTGATAAATGTAGGAACTTTTCCTTAGACATACGCAACGGGCGATAGCGGTTTTTATAACGATCGCCACAGTTTGAAATTCTCTCATTATTTTAAAATATTATAATTAGAACAGAAAAGGGTCTTCATATCAAAATATTGTTTACTCACGATATATTGTTATGCGTGATTTCGCTTTGTTTACAGAGAGAGCATTTTAAAGCAAAGAATACATTAATTGCTTTTTCTTTCTATCAGGTTCAGGATTGTCGCGATCTCAGCGCATGCACACAATTTAGAGTAAAGATTTCCTGTTTTTCCCTGAGAATAACAAATTTCAGATAAACTTTCGAATAACGCGGCAAGATCTGGCAAGATGCCGCAGTGGACTCTACTGAAATCTCTACTTGTTTTTTAGCTGGCACAGTTTTGCATACCAAAGCGTTTAGTCGAAACACTTTTACATTTCTTTGCGCCATTTAATTTATATTAAATGGCACCTAATTTGGATAAGAATCGAGTATACAGTTTTTTCTTTGGAGACGGCCTTTCCTGGGATAAAGAAATGAAATAGCTAGGCTTATTCTCCACAGCAAGCTTACTTTAAAAAATAGCGTGAAATAGAGTATCGATATATTCTAGACAAGAATATGAATCTAATAATTCCATTAATAGGGCAAAATTCATCATTTTCATTAAGTATAAAAATCTTCTGTCAAACAAATCGTACTTACTATCCTTACCCACATTTCATCCATCTAGGGCCTTGCGGTTCAATCGCATCTTAAGAAAGCTCATTTTATGCAAAAGAAATGAGTGAAAATCGTCACAAAGGCGCCATGGTTAATACGCAACGATGTTCTCCATAAGAATTTAAAAATACCAAAAATTGAAGATCGTATTAAAGAGCTTTCCAGAAACTTTTTTAGCCATCTCAACAACCATCAAACAGCAAATCCAATTGACTCGCAACTCTGGAAAATATTCATATCGATACGTTATTACTAAAGGGAGCCTTCCATTTAAATGACCTTAATAACTTTCTCAATACTTATGCTTTACTTTACCTGCATCTCTGAAACCGTCATCGTAACTAATTGCATACTTTTTAGTTTCCCACTGCTTCACAATTGGTACTGGTACAAATTGTTCCTATCCTTAAGATTTTTTATTACACTCAACCTGATTAGAAGTGCTCCTACAATAAGATTCCACTAAATATCCAAACCAAGAAGAGTATGTAGTTTTATAGCAAATTGTGATTGGATACAGTTATGCAGCAGGATCCATCCCAACAAATAAAGTGTGAGTTTTAACTCACCAGAAACTTTATTTGCTAGAATTTTTGTATTTAAAGAATGTATGATTCAAAATGAAGCCCATAAGAAGTGATACAATTTAATCAGAAGGATGCACATTTATGCTCTTTGAATATTTATGCCAGATGCACATTTATGCTCTTTGTTTCCAAGCTTGAAAATGGAGCCATTTATGGAATTTTTAAAGTTATTTAAATATTTTGACCTCTGTTAAATTAAATTTATCGTATGACCTCAATAACAGTAACTGGATGGGTTAAAAGCTGGTGAACATGATGGCCTCCAAATGGTGGTGATTACGTCGAGTTCCAAATCTTATGTTGACTTAAATCGGTTTTTAAAGTATGAAAGAGCACTACCATATAAATATTAATGCTTTTTTACATTCTCGTATGCTAAGTACATAGAAAGTGTTGTAATCCTCAAAAAAATTCAAACTCGAAATTTAGACAAATTTCCACGTTTTCGACCTTTCCGATTTTTCGAAAAATACTTTTTTCGGTAACTATTATGTTTTTCAGTGACAAACATAACTAATAATCCACTTTGAACTGGACGAAGGAAATTTGGAATAGAACCTTTACACCAAATTTGTAAATTACTGTCAAATTTTTTGCTAAATTCCTTCAAAATAAGTCTGCTGTTCAGTTGTTCGAATATAAATTAATGCAGTAACTACAAAACGAAGATAGCCAAATGGATACAATTCAGTATACATATTTAACATCTATGGAGTAGGCACTAATCAAATTTGGAGTGAAATCCAACAAATGGTTAGCCATGTGTCCGTCTGCACTTTCAGAATGTAAACACTATAACTCAAAAATGCAACAGCTTAAATGTATCAAATTTGGTATAGGATTTTGTGACTACAGAAGTAATTCTGGGTCAAATTTTGGTTTCAATCGACTGGGAAAAAAGTGATTGAAGCAAAAATTCGGTATTCCGTATTTTGATAACCGCATGTTTCGGAAATTAATTGCCAAAACACTCGCTGGGCTTAAAACGGTAAATTCAGTAAAAATGTTAAATTCACGCCAAAGGTTAATATCTCGTCATTACTGTACGCCAATGCTATGCAAAGTGTTCTCGGTCTCACTCAAAGTCTGCAATTTTTTGTAGTGGATGGGTATAACACATTTATGGGGCTGTTTTTGAAAAATATTATAATAAAATTTCATGTTCCTGAAAAGCAATGACCTCGTTATAAGCAGTCTGTTGAGAAGTGGAATGGAGTTCACTCTGAATATCATATTTCGCACTATTATCACCAACGTGAATAATGTTCCCGAAATTCATAAATTCGGGACTCATTATTGACATCATGAAGAATATCGACACTAATGATTGATACCACGAAGTGAACTGAACACTTTTCATCATGTCAAATAAATTATGTACATTTCTGAATAGAATTCAATATAGTTTTTGTTTCTTTATCACCCGCTCTAGACCCCCTACCGATGACGGAACGTGCCTCAGACTGGACAGTTTGTGCCGCGCACGTCGATGGTCCTTAGGACTCAACCTTAGTTCCAGGCCTTCAGTCATTCAGATTTAACTGTGTACCATCAGGTGGGTTGGATTGGTATCTATGTTTATCATTTTATCTATTTTTATCTAATAATAAATCAGTAATGCAATTGGCTGCCTTTATCTAAGTACTACAGTCAATTATCCATCGGATAGTAATTATCTGTACTATCCAATCTAATTATAAAGAAATTTCTGTAATAAAATGAAAAATAATTTATTTTGCCGTAGAGTTAGATGTTAACAGGGACTGAAAATGATCAGTTTTGATTCTTTCTCCCTAGGTTTGTTTTTTATTAATAATATTATCAATTTTCAACAAAAGGCAAATAATTTAATTAATTTTTGAAAAATTAAACCCAGCCTCATGTCTATTTTTGTTTAGTTAAAAAATTCAGACGTTGTTTTGAACAAGCGTGTTACGCGTGCATGGAAAAAACAGCCCTTTATCAATGTGTTGCCGTGATGTTGTTAAAAATTTAAAATAGCAGATTACATTTGCACTCGCTATATATTAATATTGTATAGTATAATCGATTTTCTTCTGCAATGAAATTAAACTTTATTAGGACTAACAAGAGGGTTTAGATTAAATTATTAAAATTACAATTAAATAATTAATAGCATAAATGATTATTTGAGTATAATATATTGAATTAATAACTGTTCATTTAGCTGTTATGTAACAAATCTATATCATGCGTTTTGTAAAATAGTATTACTTAATGTTATACTTTTGAATAATGCACGTCTTTATTTGTTAATAAAAAAATTGTTAACAAATAATTATGAATATTTTTCATAAATTAAGTTGAAAGTAAAAAAAAAATGGGTTGAAGTATGAAACTAAACTGATAATTTATTTAAAGCTATGTCACTTTTTTTTAATAAAATATAGATAATAAATGTTAAAGTACTCAAAATACCTATGTATGCTATTCTTAAAGTTCCATAACCATTTTCAACAAGGTATGGCCTCAAAGAATTTCAATAGTATCTTCAACATAATAATAAAAATTTCAATATTTATATATATGTAATGATATTTTAATTCTAATTTCAATTTAATTAATTTCCAAGATTTTATCTTAATTTAGCCCATAGTAACTTTATTCTAAAATATTCTCCTATTTCGTGATCCAATTCCAGTGTCTCTACTTAATTAATTCAAGAGAAGCTTTGTTAAATTGCAGAATAAGCTAAAATAACTTTCCCACACTCCGCGTGAAGAGGCAAAATACCTCTGATGAGGCAAATTCTTTTTTAAAATCTCCCTGTGTTTCCCCTGCCTTCTGCGCGCGTGTAACGAAAATCCCTATCGAAATCTCGTAATATATTAGCGCTATGAAGAAATGTTTTCCCTATCAAAATCATAGGTTATATAAGACCAGGGATAAAATGTCCAAGAGCTTTTTCCTCATTCCTTTTCTATGTCGTTCTGTGTGTTCATCGCTTGTACATGTGCCTGCTTCTTAAAAATGAAATAAAACGACGTCACGAAATAGCAAGTCTCTTCACTGTCTTCAAACTGCAATCTGCCTCACAACAAATAATGTTATATACTAAATATAATTAGAAATTTTATTTATCTTGACTTGCTTCATGTTTGAAATATGGGAATTTTGTAATCCTGTTCACTTCTTTCCTGTTGTACTAGGAAATAGAAATTCTACTCATTTATGTATTCTTTCGATAATAATATTAGTAATTAAATTTAATTATTACTATTAATAATTAAAGTTTTATTCCATATCAGTAGGGAGTGAGATTAAGAAATAAATATCAAAATTAAAAAATAAAAAAAATAATCAAAATAACACACACACACACACATATATATAGTGCATTAATAGAAGTATATTTTTAAACCTTTTTTTTTTATTTTAAGCTATGCTATAACTTATACACATTTATTATAAATATTATGAATTCAAGCAAACAATTTTCTCAGATTTGCTATTCATTGGTATCACTAGCATAGAATTAAATTTTTGATAAATATTTGAAAGTAACGATATAATTATTAAAGATCACTTCTGAAAATTTTAAAATAGTGCACTATCAGAGCTAACACACAAAATTTAAAAATAATAAAGGATCAGGAGGAGCGTATGTTTGAGGAACTTAAGTAAATGTTTATTATAACGAACTATTCATTTTTGCAAGATTTTGGGGAATAACTTTTGTGATGCCTGCCGTTTGACAATTACAACTGAAGATATTATTATTTTATAGTGGTAAAATCTTTTAAATGTCATTTAAAAATTTTTATAAAATGTTTAATTATTTTAATTTTTTAAAGAGCTTGATAAATTTCTTTTTCATTCAGCACTTTATTAATATAGTTTATCTTTAGAATTTATTTGAAATACATTTATTTGCTCTGTTACCTCTATTTCTATGCAAGAAAATAATAAAAGAAGCAAAGTTAGTAACACATGAGAGATTACATCGCAAATAAAATAAAAAACATTTAAGATAACGTTTTAGCATTCCAAACATACAAAAATGCGGTTCGAATTTTTGAATCACTTTCTTGAAAAGTGGTCAGAAATATTTCAAAATACAAACTTCAGATATTTCTATTTTCTATTTCCAGTCGAATATTTGCTTTCAAATCTGCTACAGAACTGTCAACTCAGTCGTAATCGTACAAGGTCAAATATTTATTTTGTACTCAAGAAGATAAAACCGTCAAAGTAAACATATAACGTGTTTATTTATTTCTCTTTCCTTTTCCGAGTATGTCTACGAATTAATAAACTGCTATTGCTATTTTGAATTGGTGGGAAGACACAATTTTTAAAATTGAGAGTAATAGTAGAAAATCCTATTTATTATTCCTAGAAATAATAGTAGAAAATCCTATTTATTATTTCTAGAAATAATAGTAGAAAATCCTATTTATTATTCCTAGAAATAATAGTAGAAAATC
>JAPMOR010013427.1:154336-189024 GCA_026543865.1 Argiope aurantia
GATATGAGTTCATTGATTTTAAATTCCTTGATGTAATCTGACACTTCTTTCCTTAAATCAGACATCTTCAAAAATTTATGACAGATACAAAATATTTTATCAATTTGTTTTGATATTTAAATTTTGATGAGAATTAGTATTTTGATATTGTTAAATTGATGCCATATTTCTACTTGGTTTAAAAATAATTTAATGTATATATAAACGCTAACGGACAGCACATAATCTTATTACTTACTGCAGAATGGCAATAGTCAGATGCAAATAGATGGATGTATGTATTGTTATTTATTTTTATGGATGTACGATTTATTTAGCTGTTTTATAGCTGCACTTAATTCAACATTTGGCTAATTAAATGAAATTATTATGAATGCTGCTCGTTGCTGCAAACTCTTCATTCAGCCAGAAGATACAAAAAAAAAATCAAGAAATGGGTATTAAAAAGAAAGTTTAATCGCGGGAAAAAATAAGCTTAATCATCACTAGATGGATATTCGCTATGCTTTGTCTATGGAAATAGATAATCTTGTGTTCTGAAACTGTTAATTTCACAGAAAGTTTTTTAAACTATCTTAAAACTCAAAGTACCTCTTGAATGATATTTATTTCATTTCTGTACAGTTTTTTGTTCACTCTTAATAAATTCTTCAAGTTTAATTTACAATGTTGCGATGCTTTTAATGTTATGAATTTCATATTTATCCATCAAAATATTCAATCGCATTTTTTTTACAATTTTAAAATTCAAATTTTTAATAAATTCTTTTTTTAATATTAATTCTGAAATAGGATTTTCACTTCTGCTTTTATTTCATAGAATGTACGCTTTTAATTTTTACCAACAAAAATGTGTTGCAGATTGATTTAATTTATATTTTTAAATCTTATAAAATAAACTGAAATTTTTAAAAATTACATTTAATAACGTAAAAGTCAATAATTTGGGAAACCAAGTTAGTCGCCAAGGGCGGCTAATCTATAACAGTATAAGCTTACAGTCTATTATAATATAAGCATATTATAAACTTCCTCATTTTGTTCCATTTGTGATATCAAATTTTATTTCTCCTTCTTTAAAGCTTTAATCAAATCAAAGGTACGTGAAATAATTTGGAAAAAGAAACGCTTAAAACTACCAATAAAAAATTTATATTTAATAAAAGCACTTGTGCAAATAGGAATCAACAAATTAATTTAACGATTCATTATTATACTGCACTTGGTGTATGTGTTATTAAAAATACAAAATTCTTTTTTCGTTCCTTTTCATGAATCATCTCCAATCCGTTGCATAACAGAGTGTATGTAATCTAATAATTAGTTTTGAAAGCATGTAATATTAAAATTATTTCTGTATTATTTCGAGAAGATGAGTATCTGGACCAAAAGTATCTCAAACCAAAAATGAGTATCTGGACATGGTTCACGGTTAATAATGTCATCGTAGTTAGAGATAACAAACTTTGGTGCTATATGCCGAATACTGCTTGAATTCAAATTCAACTTGAAGTTATTTCAATACTTTATTCAAAGAAACCTTCCGAAATAAAAGCAATGTCAAAAAAAACCTCTTAATATTCAGGGGCATTCAATAAGAAGTACATGGCATTTCTTTATTACAAAAACAACTTGTTTTAAATTAGGTGCAAGAATATTTCGTAGATATTCTATAAAAAATATCGTATATTTCTTCAAATACTATTACTTAAGAATTGAAAACAGTATGAACTATGAAAGAGCCTACAGTGAAAACGTTCTCGATCTGGTATCAATAGAAAAGTTTTCTTTCTTGGACAAATTTTCTCATTGTCAGAGAAATTAGAAATTTTATTTCGTGTCGCAATAAAATGTATCGATTAGATATCAAATTACGTAAATTTTATTTAACTTTGTCACAAACAAATATTATATATCTTGATGGTGTAAGATATATTCAAGCCAAATGATACTTGTGTACGTCTTAGTGCTTTGTTGTGAAAAGCTTATGCCATCTGGTGATGAATAATGGAACAACAACGATCGAATGAAGTCAGATTATGATACATGATACCTCATTTATTTTGATTAAATATATAAACATTTTATATTATTTTTTTATAATACGTGAATGATTTTCAAGTATGATTTGACCTTTTTGCCTACGCAAATATTTCTGTATTACTCCATTAAATTATGTAACAACGATTTTCAAGTTTTTTTTCCCCAAGATTGTTAGTTTGTGGGGAAATTCCTGATACTTTTTCTGTTTTCCAAATTTTGATTATTTACATTTTGATTCCTACTGATTATATTCTTTTGTTTTTGTTTATAATACAGACGGCTTGACCTAGAGTTACCATATTTGGAGAGTAAAGATGTGCAACTCTAAGTGATTTTCCTAAAATTCTAATTAATTTAAAAATAAAACAAATATTTGAGCTCTTTTGCTATTACTTCCAGAAATATTATTAGGCAAAAATATATTTTACACCGTTTTGAAAAGCAAAGATTGTCTTTTTTTTATACTAATTTAGCTGTAGATGAATGCGTCCTGAATTTTAATAATTAAAAGTATTTTTCGCAATTTTAAAAAATACGTTTCATTCTTTTAATGAAATTCAAACAATTTTTGTTGTTTAAACAAATATTTGATATCATGGTTGACTTCTGTGGCTATGTTTAATCCCTGTGCTGTTTGCATGTGGAATCAGAAGTATGAAATCCATGTGCAGTTTACATGTGGAATCAGAAGTGTGAAATCCATGTGCAATAGAAAGATTTATTACATAGATTGTTTGTAATGGCAATAAACGCAACTTTAATAGGAATGTTCATGTACACAATAAAAGAACAAGTGTAAGGCTATTAAAATAATACGACCTTAATATCTATCACAAATTAGTTTTAAAAGTCCGTTGTTGAGGGAACGTTTAAATATTCGTAAGATGTTTAATTGAAATTAAATACAACTAATAGGTTTTTCGGATTCAAGAAATTTGAAATGTGAGGATTCATTAAATTTTCGAGAACGAATTTTTTAAGTATTACAATATTTTCTTTTCATCTACTTCGTAAAGAAAAGTAGATTTCATTAAAAATGTGATTTATACATACTACTTTTAGGTCATCTTTTATATTTTAAAATAATATCATTTCTACAAATGTGTAAATGAATTTTCATTTTAAATAGAATTTTTTCATTGGTGTTTATTACACTCCCAAACACATCAGCCCGTGGAAACATTTTGATTCAAGGCACGGTTTTTGTTTTGTTTCTTGCTTATGCATGTTTATTTAAGCGTTATAGATGAAACAGGGAATGAACTGCTAGAAATGGATCTTATTGACAAATTCCTAAGTTTGCATAAAATATAATTTTTTCAAAATATTCATTTTACTCTAACTTTTTTCACTGGACTACGATATTTAACACAAAATGCTCCATATTTTATAAAATAAAAGAATGGGCTGTCTAGTTTAGGAAATAGAAGAATGGGCTGTCTAGTTTTATATATGTTACCGTGTATGTCCGAAATTGGAGAATGTCGACACTCACCGGTGACTGTCAACATATACCAAATACCTGGGTGAAGGATCGAATATTTTATTATACTCTTATATATTCGGATTTTCAACGGTGTATGTCGACAATCATCGACATGCTCTGGTGGACGTCGAAACGAAACCCAATGTCTACGGAGAGGCGACACCACTGTGCGAATACCCTGATGTCGACCGTTGCCGTACAGATGCCCGAAATGTGTTGGCGGCTGTTGTTGGAATAGAAGACTCCGACTTTTATAAATTAGCACTCAACCGTTTTATAAATTGGTACCCTCAAGCAGCTTTATGCCTGTAATCAGTTTGTAATTTATAAAGAAAAGTTATTTTCCATAATTGAGATTTCTTCTCAAGAAATGTCTCTGTGAGAAGCCGCTGCAGCTAATTCCAGAAGAAGAAGACAAGGGTATACACACACTGCCATCGAAAAAAAAGAAATGTTGCACTTCTAAATGCAGTTGTAGAAGCAAGGGACTCTTGTGCAATTCAAAGTGCCATAACAGTTTAAATTTTTGTAACAAATAAGATAGTATAACGACAATCACATAATAAAGTTTAATACTATAGCTTTAAATTTAATAGTTAAACTACTATAATTTTATTAACTATAGTTTTTTAAGTTTAATTACTATAGCTTTTTCCTATTTTGACATATATCGTTTATAATATGTTTTAATAATAAAGTATGATTTAAAAATTTAACAAAAATATTTTTTTTTCAACATTTACCATTAGTGCACGGTGATTGTCGACACACACCGAATATATAATAAAATATTCGGTCTTTCACCGATTTATTCGGTATATGTTGACATTTTCCGCATTTCGGTCCTTCACGGTAACATATATAAATATAATGTAATAATGTGTATGAAATAACAATTGCAGACTTAACCTTTTGCACTCGGGAAAGTAAATTGATGCATAATTATTCACCTAATACAAGAAAAATACAATGTTGTTCTGTGTAATAAATATACATAATTGTTTTAAGTTGAATTTCCCCCAAAAATTAGATACCTGTAGGTAGCTTTAACAATTAATTTTTTTTTTTTTGTCGTGCGACTATTTTAAGCCAAATTTTTTGCGCAGTAGCTTCTGAGGGTAAAGACCCCTGAACACCTGAGGGCAGAAGTCTGGCTTCTAGCTCAAATGAAGATAGCACACACACACTCACTTGCACAACCCCTTTTTACAGGGGGGCTCCTTCACGGACCTCACAGAGAGAACAACCATACCCGAACCAGGATTCAAACCCGGAACGCCTAGATCACGGGGAAGACGCGCTACCCCTAGGCCAGGACGCCGGAAACAATTAAAATTAAAATATAAATAAATAAAAAGTCAATGATGCATCGTCTTGAAAGGTGCCTGAGAAGAGATATTCAAGTGCAAAGAGCTAGTAAAACTATTTAGTTAAAAAGCTTTATTTGTGAAGAAAATAGCAATGATTTTGAATAAATACAATTTATTCACTTGTTTACAATAAGTAACCTAAAAACTCATTATTATTTATTTATTTTTGTAATTATTTTGTTAATTGTTATTACAAACATATACATTTGTTATAAAGTTTTTTTGATATATGGACAGAAGAATAAAATTTTACTTAAACCAAGTCTATTAAATTCTACTCTACTCAAAGCTTTAGAATAATTGAAATGAAATCATAATCTTTTTTCTTTAAATAAAATTGCGTTGTATAATTTATACTGGAATGATTTTTAAAAACTTATAATGACTGCTCCGTACGTTGGACATAGAAATGTAATGGAATAAGTTGGCCATAAGCAATTTAGTTGTTAAAATTTTTTATTTAAAATAACAAAAATTATTTAAAAGAAAAAGTTTCAAGTGGATTTATAATATTGTTAAAATCTGTAATACTGCTTTTCTGCGCAGTGAATCTACTAATAAGAAAAATATCTTACAGTTAGTTCTAAGGGGTGTTCAATGGATGCCGGATCAATGATTGCCTTTCTTGGCGAAAAACTTGGTGATTATTTGAGTACTTGATGACAGAAAGGAAGAATCCTGAATATTCGAGAATTTTTACGATATAGCCATTAGGCCTCAAGTTCCGTCGTTTTTTCTAGAACACTTAATGCATTTTCACAAGAACTATAGAAACGGAGACATTCAGACAAATGAGGTTGTCGATTCGAGAAAAGTAATTTAATGAATTCTCTTTTAGACGTGTTGATCTACAATGAGTTCTCCCTGAGCGCTTTAGGATGTTGCCGTTTTTTAACCTATTCGCCGTCCGTTATGCGTCTAGTGCGTTCAAGTGAAACTTCTACAAGGCGGCCCTAACGAGCTCCAAGCGTTCTTCTACATTTTAAAATTGAATTTGATTTTTTATTTTTGTTAATGTAGAGAAAAACAGAAATTTCCGCCAACAGGAGAGGACGGCGAAAGGGATCATAATGATTTTCTGCTTATAATTTTCTGTAAGTTTTGTTTAGTGTTTGCTTCGGTTCTGTTTGTTTCACATGTGATTTGTGTTTTCGTGCAGATTAAAGCGTCTTTGTGCGTTATTGAGTCTGCTGAACTTTCATCGCACTTATCTAAAAAAGGGTTTTTTCCGTAATAATATAAAGGTAAAATTTAAATGCGTCTAACCATTTATTTGTCACCGGTACTTTTTCAAAACATTGAATAGGAAATACATGAAATTTGCATGTGCCATTCTCAGATCCATTTCTATATTAGTACTAAATTTTAATACTTTCTCAAAATACTGCTATGAATCAGTAATATTGCAATGTTTACAGTCATCAACAAAAATGATAGGACATCTCCGAAGCTTAGCTGTTTATTATTGCATCTTCACAAAATGAGGGCGGAGGTAAATGGCTTAAATGGACGAGTCTGTTTGGAGAGACACATTTAACTAGACTCATTAACGTAGTTAATTAAATAGTGTCTCGGAATTTTCCCATTACGCCTGCCAATGTTCCTCGCCCAATCGATTACTTGTCATTCAATTAGCTACTTTTGGAAGCTCCTGATAAAAATTTCAAGAGTTTTGAAGATTTGAAAAATTTGAAGTTTTGGCGCACCTAATTTGAAGCTTTGGCGATATTTCGGAAATTATAAGACATTTCTCAAATATTTTGGCTCTTTTAAAGAATATAATTTTACTGCATAAATAAATAAGATACATTTATAAATTTAAAAAAAATTACTATTATTCACATATTTTTAATCACGGTTGTGATAAAAATGTGAACTTCAACATAATTAGGTTTTAATGTGATAACAAAACTGGGATATTAAAACATCGGAATCCTAAAAATGATATGCATATCTGCAATAGTTTAGATGTATTTATTAAAGGACCCCCCCCCTGCAAAATTCCCAATCTTGGTTGGTAACATCTTTACTCACCTACTCGTCGAAAGACTGTATATTTATATCATACATTTCTAAATATTTATAGCTATCTACTCTTCGTAATATCTGAGTTTTAATTATTATTATAAAATCGCCACTGGATAATTTCCAGATCAGATAATTTTAATGAGAAGAGAAGCTTAGTTTATTTATATTAACGTCCCGTTTTAAAGAAACACTACGGCTATTTTGGGACTGACTTCGTCATTTTGAGCCGCGGTCAGATAACGAGGACTACACCTGAACTAGCACACCTCTCTCCAAACTTTCACATCACACCAGCGGGTGAACCTTTGGCCCCGCCAGATTCAGCATGCACCAAGCCCGCTTACAAGACGGCTCTTCGATGGAATCGGGTCTCGAACTTAAAATCCATCGGTTCCGACGCCGAGACCTAACCATCAGGCTACCGCGGCCACTAATGAGAAGTAAAATTTCCTTTCTTGTATAAAGTAATAATATTAAATAGGGTGATATAAAATTTGTAGAACGTTAACAAGAATTTCTAGTTAGAAGGATTTGTTGTTGACCCATGTTTCTGGATTGCTATTTTTAACGAATCTTTTATTATCTTTCTTTCTACAATTTAATGAGCAATGCATATTTATGAAGTTTGAAATAAAATCTATGCATCATTCCTACAGCTAACATACTTTCTATTTCGTTTTACATATGGATTTCAAATAATGGTGTTGAAAACTATCATTTATAATTGATATTCAAAGATCGTTACAAATTTCTGTTTTCCAAATTGAAATACAGTTTTTATCGAGGAATTAAAAAGAATGCTTTTTATATTTATTTAAGATTCTATTGATTGGAATCAATATATTTTCTGCGTTTCAAATATGATTTTATATTTTTTCTTGAAATATGAAAATTAAAATAGTGTATTCAAAAGAAAAATAAAATCATTAAATCTAAGTATAATGATAGTCAACCAATTACCACAAAGACTGAAGTAAATATAAATTCATCTTTATCTTTTTGGTGATTTTAAAAAGCAGTAAGAACCAGCGCACAGGACTAAACCACATTTATAAATAGCTCCATTTTAGAACTTTAGAATGCAGATACCAGAAGTGATGTTCAACAAAGCCAATATTGAATCACTGGTTTTATGATAACTCTTGTGACGCGAATGTCAGCGTTTTTTTTTTTTTTCAATTCTATTCATCTTTTGATTTCTCCAGAGGTCATTCAGCCATTTATTTTTATTGAATATCTCTTATCGTATTGTTAAAAAGTGCCCTTCATTATTTCATGTTAATTTGGTTATATGTCATTAGCAATAACAACACTAATGTCATTCTCATTCAAACTATACAATAAATCACTTATTCACATCACATAACTTTATTGCATAAAAATAACTGAAATAAAATTGAAAAAGGATGAAAGTTATATAGTCTTAACACAAAAGTTTATTTTTAAAAAAATCCGACGATATATTCGTAGTCTATATTTGATATGGTCCTGCTGTTTTTGTCTTCACAGTTTTGCATAAGGTTTGTGACTCCTGTAACAGATTACGAATGGAAAGTTGCAATATCGCAAAGTTCATTTGGAAATCAATGTTCAATTGGTCCTTTTTTATTGCTTTCTTACTGTAATTCCATTCTAAATATATATATATATATAATGTTTTTTTTTATTAGATTCAGAAACCCATACACGAAAAGAGACAGCAGAGCTTCGGATCTATTATATATAAATTATGATAAATTCTGCTTTTACTATAACAAGGAAAAGATGCTTGCTTGAAAGTGTAAGAAAGATTTTGCTGTAGGGTTCAGGACATTAAATTTAATTGTACTTTTTTATCAATTAAAAATACTTTTCCAAAACAGTTTTAAAGAATAAAAGTCTTTACAGCTTCCAGTTAATAATAGAGGGAAAATATTACAGATATTTTCAAACATTTTAATTCTTTGTTTCCGAATTACCATTTGTATATTTAATTAAATTTCATTTTAAAATATTGATAATTTATACAGAAAATTAGCGTTCTATTTTTTTAAAGAAATCTTTTGATTCAACTGATATTTTGATTTCAATTAAAAGAAATTTCCAAATAATAAGATTATTTTATATAAGGTATTGTTTGTATTAGAATAATCAAGCAAATCGAATATTTAAGTAACGGATTAAATAATAATTTTAAAAAAAACTAGAAATACTTGAAAAATACTTGATACATTTTCTAAATTTTTTATAAATCATCTAGAATGTAAAATAAGGGAAATTTCAGACCTTTTAATTGCTTTTATTAAAATATCTTTATGGAAACCGAATGTGTGGAGCGCCATCTGTGTGAAGAAAAGAAAACGAGACCAACGAAGTAAACAAACTTTACTCACTTTCAAGAGATCTTAACAGCATATTAAAATACAGTGGTTTGATTCATTCTGTTCATGACTATTAAGATTAAGTAGTTACAGAGAGGAGATCGCTGTGGGAGAAAAAGACACTTTGATGGAGTAGTTAAGATTAGTTCATTTTGCACGAACACTCAACTGTAGGTAGCAAAGAAACTGGCAAAGCTTGACTGAGACTCAGCAGATTGCTAAAAATTCTAGGCCTCATTTTTTAAACCTCCCTTAATCGCATTAAAAAGAAAAATTCTCTTGGCGATTTTAAAATAAAAGGGTTATAACAGATAAATACTTACATCTTTGTATCTTTGGAATATCATTGCTATCATCCTAATTTATACAATCAAAATTAGCTTACTATTTATACAAGATCAAAACGGAAACGAGAAAAATAAATAAAATGTAAAGATACCAAGATTGAAATCAAAAATTAAAAAGAAAAATCCTTGCCTAGGCATTTAAAATAAGAATATAAAATTATATTATGTAGCTTCAAACGTGCTAATAAGCTTTTTTCGTTTTTAAGTATTTGATTAAAAAATAAAATTCCACTTTACAAAACACGTGATAGAAATTGCGTTTATTTCTATTTACAAAAAAATTATTCCACGGAAGCAAATTTGTGTTTTGAAGTTAGTGTTTTGAAGTTGGAAACATTTCGTAACTTTCTTTGCCTGCTTATTCGTTAAATTTACTTTTGAGAATAAATTACTTACTTTCTCATAATAGAAGATGAGTAATTTAAGCCATATAATATTAAAAAAATAAACGCTAAATATTAATTTCAAAATAAATTAGTATTTTAATTTCCTATAACTTTAAAGAATATGAAACAAAAAAAAGTATTGAAAGATATAGATATAAAGATATTAAGGGAGAAGATTAAAGAATATAGAAAATGTTTTAAATGAATCTTCGTTTATTTATACTGTTATATTAACAAAACATTCTAGTTTAAAAATGAAATAAATATTTCTGAAAGTTGAAAAGTGAAGTGAGATGCATTTTAAATAAATATAAAGCGCTAAATTATCTTAAAATTCAGAATAATATGAAAATTTATGTTAAAAAATACAAATCATTGAGGAAATTTAGGATACTAATACGTTTGACTTTACATTAAAAAAATTATTCGCTATAAAATATCCAAGCATCATCTCCAACTATCTTCTTTAAATAAGGATAATTATCGTGATGAAAGAAGATATTTTTTAATTTATTGAAATTATTTTTCTGTATAGAAATTATACTGAATTTTTCGAAATTCCTTTTTTTCTAGTTAAAGATCTATATTAATAATCAAAAACTACATATGGATTCAGAAATAGTCTTAAAAAGGAGAAAATGTCTTGAAACGTTGGGATATTACCTTATGGTGTTTACTTACTAAATCATTTAAAAGAAATCTTCAACAGCATATTATTAAATATTGATGTAATTATATATGTAGACATTTGTTTTAAGTAATGCAGGAAGATGGCGGAATGTTCCTGATGTTTGAATAATTGATTTTATTTATTATTTCTCTTTTATTTTGTGCAATATTTCAAAAATTCTCGAGGAATGATTGGAACTCCTTCGTTATAGAAAAATTATTTTAAAAATTTAATACAAATATAAAAATCAAAATATAAATGGAAAATATTTGAAAAAAAATCATTAAAATTGGATCAAGGGTGAGCTGAGTCAAGCTTTGCATTTCAAATACAAACATCCAGATTCACCAAATATTTACTATTAGCGAGAAAAATTTCATTATTCAATACAAAAAGAGACACACAGAATTATTTCTGATAAATAACAGAACACACTATATAAAAATGTTATACGAAATAACTTTACAATAGAAAACACACAAAACAGTAGATAACCATTCACAGCTATATTTGAAACGTTGAGATTGTATTACATTCAAAGCTTTTATTACATTTTCATTTTTGTTTAAGAGTCTGAACTACAAAATTGATTTTCATTTTAAATGACCCTAAAACGAGCACTGAGACAATAATTAAACATGCTTTGACAGCTGTCACGTGTTCACCAAAGAGAACCATCACTAAATAATTTTAAGCTCATTATTGTCTAAAAATCGCAATAGCTTATTTATTTTATTTGCGAAATACACATAAATATTTTCAAAACTCAAACATAAAATAAACTAACAATAACTAATTGAAATATATTAACCATTATAAAGCCATTTTTAAGAAAATTGGAACATTTACAACGATACTTCACGGTTATCGAGATTGAGATAATATTATTATCTACAGTCATATTAAGTGAGATGAATACAACGACAACAATCAACAACAGGTTATCATTTGTTTTGTGAAAGTAAGAGACATTTTAAAAATGTGTGACACTTTGAAAGAAAGTTATGTAATCCATTTCACAAGTGTGCACCAAGGTCACATAGTTTCGCAGACGTCACGTAACAAATAGCTTAATGGTGTAAAACAAAAAAAGCATGAAATGGAATGAAAAATGATCAACCTCCAGTCCAGATATTTTAAACGTCCCTTTTAAAATGATCCTTTAATACTTAAGTATTTTTTATGGAAAGTGAAATTACAGAATATATTATAAGTTTCTTAGAAGTATTTTACATATTACATTTAGCTATAAATCCATTTGTTATTAAAGCTGTCTTACGATAAAAATATGCTGCTAATTTTTTTTCACTCACTTCACTTCAAACAATTTCATATTCATGGAAATCAGAAGAAAACAAATGATGATTTACATCAGATAATACACAATGAATGTAAAAAGTTATTTAAGGGGAAAATACTGTATGCATATCAAGAACGTTTAAAAGGAAGGTTTTTTTATAATTCAGTAATAAATGTTAATGAGCTCCACAATATATAAAACACATTTCAAACTTTTCTAATCTTAATGATGGCTATTGAAATTTAAGGCATAAAGAAATTGTTCAGTTCATTTTTTAAAAATTCAATAGATATATAAAACATTATGTATCGAAGTCACTATTCCATGTCTCTCCCACGTAATGATTTTGTGTTCATAACAAAGATTCGAATTTTATAAAACCAGTACTTAGATTTGAAAATATAGGAAAAAAACTGCGAAATCTTTCATTGGCTTATTATTATTCCCCTATGTTTGCAAGTTAACAACATCATGCAGTCAAATTTTAAATTAAAGAATTTTTAATAATTTAAGGGAATAAACATTTATAAAATTTAAATAATTAATAAAGAAAAGATACAACATTGAGAGTATTATACTGAATAATCAAAAATTAGAATTTTTGATGTCATATGACACATTCATGAACTTGCAGTTTTGAAAAAATCTTTTCTTCTCGTTTATGAAATATCCGAATTTAAACCTCGCGAAATTCTTTACAGGAAAAGCAATTTTTTAAATATCAGTATCAAACCATCAGCGAGACCATGAGAGGGAGACCATAAAAACACTCTATAAAATTTGAAGCATCCTAAGAAAATAATGTTTTAACTCTTTCATTACTGATACGGCTCATTACAACCGTGCAAATTCTATACTGGAGGACCGAGAGGTATAGGATGTAAAACGAGTTATCATCAAGGATATCCTCGCTTTACGTTCTGCAACCATCTGCTTTTATAAGGTGACTTTTGCATGTTTACTTTCATTAAAAATGAATAATAATTTTGATTGATTATTTTGCAGCCATTAAATAATACGTAAGAAATAAATTGTTAAGATGACTTTCAGTTACTGTTTTATACTGTGAATATTTTGCACAGAAATTTCGCACGAACGAAAAATGGAAACTCTTTCTTAGTTAAAAAAAGGACTGAAGTATGTGATCATTCGTAGCGAATTTTGAGGGGCCCAACATCGTAATAGTATGAAAGTGGGTTATATATAGTAGACAATATGAATAGAATTCTAATAGTTTGAAATCCATTTTAGTAACCTTGTTTATATGTAAGCTTGTGATAAAAAAAATCTTTGAATAAATCTTCTATAATCTGCATGATTGTCATTTATTTATTTTTATTCATTGTTGTTTCGTTTGAAGAGTATGTCCTTGTAAGAGCCTTTATAATTTATTTGTGCTTAATATTATATCAAAATACTATGTCTTTTTAACTTTTGACCCAAAAATGCATTTCAAGGTTCCAAATTATTACCAAAACATTTAGAAAAATTATGTACTATTGTAATTATGAGAAGTATTCGTTTAAAAGCTAAAATTGAAACTGAAAAAGAACAAAGACATGAATAGTGTTTCTTGCCGAATTTCCACCTCATGGCCTCATTTCGATAATACATCACAGTCTATATTATAATCATTCAATCAATCTTGAAATGCTAATCATTGATTAGAATAGATTCAGATTCAATAATAATTCTACTGTATATTTTAGAAATAAATGTTGACAAGAATAAAAGATAAGATGATCTACAACAAATTTTCCTTTCCGCTATGAAATCAATATTTAGTACTCTTTTCTCTGTTAGAACAAGAATTTTACAAACTATAAAATTTTATAAATACTGTGTGTTTTATCAACAGAAAATTCTACACTTTATTATTCAGAATTGTACATATTAACGAATCTAACTAAATACTAATATAATTCTATATATTATATTCGACAGCGTAAAATACTTGCGAGTTATAAAAATTTCTATATGTATTACGATTGTATATCTGCTGTAATTATCATTCGTATACCAGCAAACTTCCTACACTAGTTCATATAGTGACTTTGGCGACGAGGTTATAGTAAAATATTAATTTATAAATATATTTAGAATACACATTGGCAACACTAATATATTCTCTCTACGTACTTTGCAGAACTTTTATATAACTGCAGCGATGTACTGCGCTTTCAAAGAGTCACGAAAAATTACTTTTTCAACATCTTGTGAAAAGATTATAATGATAATTTACTTTCTTATTTGCTATATTTAATTTACATTAAACCCGCATTGCCACAGTAGCAGATTTTACTTAGAATGTCATATTTATCTTAGATTTTAGGAAATTATTGACTCGAATAGTTTCTATTATTGACGTAATATAAGAAGTCAATGAGTATAACGTTATTTCTTTTTACTGTTGCATTTGAGGAAACAAGAAATAAATATTTTATATGCGAGATTAATTATGAATTTAATTCCATGAGGGGCAGTAGAATAATATATATCCACCGTTTTACAGAGATGTGACGTTAATTTAAATTTATAGTATAAAAATTATTTTAGTAGGTTTTTAGCATTTGTAATATATTTAAAATTCATGATACATAAAAATGAAACAGAATTTCATTGAAATGTGTTAAAAATGTTTTATGATTGTAATTCTTTTCAAACATTTGAAGAAAATGAATATCAAATGCGGTTATTTGATGTAAAGGAATTCTTTCTTTTAGATACAATAAATATAAACTTAAAAAAATGAATTTCACAATTTTAAAAAAAGTTTGAAAAAAAAACAAAAAAAAACTATCAGACGTGTTCCTTTCTCTCTTTTTGTACATTATATTAGTTAAAAATCAAACTAATATTTGAAATTCTTCAGTAATTTTTTATGAAATATTATGCGTTTAAGCCAAATGGATGATAGGTGTAAAAAATGTATTGTTCGTTTTATAATTTTTATGGAATGCTGATAGGCAACAAATATTTTTTATAAAATTAAATTAAATTTACTGACCACTATAAATAAACTGAATACTCCAACACAGGATCCTGACATTTTTTCAGGACTAATTTGAGAAGTGGCGAAAACTGATACCGCTACTTAATATTTGTCACTGTTTAAAATATAGAAAAATATATATATATAAAAGTTCCTAGTTTATTTTCCCTAGCATTATTTTAAAAAGTAAATTCAAAAAGTTTTTAAAGGATGATTCTTTGAGTTCAAAATCTTATTAATGTGTGTTACGTGCCAATTGAAACCTATTTAGGGAATTGGCAATACACATTGACTTATCAGATAACAAAAAACATAGACACGATGGAATGAGATACTGTTTTATAATAACTAAAATAAAATGCAACTGCTTTCAAATGAAGACACTGGGCATTAATGGGTAAAATTTAAATTCCTTTACAAGCCTAATTTTAAAAAGAATTTTGTAGTCTCTCTTATCCCTTAAAGGATACATCAGTTATATCACAAATGAATATCTATATAGTATTCAACCTCATCTTAAAACATCATAATTGTGCCTGTTTAACAGTCATGTCTTTATATATATATATATATATATATATATATATATGCATAAAACACATAATTTCATTGTTGAAATTAATGAGATTAGAAAGAAATTATCTGACTTTTTTATTAAATGTTCCGAAAGTTTAAAAGTTTCATGAAAAAGTAAGAATTTTTCTTGATAAATAAAAATCTAAGAATATTTCTTAAAAGTGTTATACAAATTACATTTCATAGACACTTTGCGACAAATAATGAATTATAAATGGAAAACACATTGAAACATTTGATAAATTGATTATTTTTTAATGGAGAATCCCAAAGGACGTGAATCTTTATGGTCTTCTTTCTTTCACATCAAATACGGAAATAAAATTTTCTAAATCAATTTCTAACCGTAGATATTATAACATTCATGTCACTATGCGTTGGCCCTCAATTAATTGGAAAACATCAAACAATATCCCTCATCGTTTCTTAATTGATTTCACTTCAAAATCGATCTTTCATGCTTTCAAAAAAAATCCATAATTTTCTATCGAATTTAAATAAATGCGACTATATTTTTACTGTTATTTCTTCTTCTTGTATGAAAAATTCGACATAAGAATTCTACAGCGCTTGAGAAATTTAATTAAAATGTAATAACATCGTAAGTGATAGAAAAGTGAAATTTTTAAACATTAATTGAAAAGTATTCATAGATTAAAATCTTATTGAATGGTAGATGAAATTTCAGTTAGCAATATAATAAAGAACAGGTGATGATTAATCAACAGTTTTTGTAGGATTAATTTATTTATATTAACATCCTGCTTTAATGCAACACTAGAGGTAATTTCAGACGTACTTTTAGATCATATACCAAGGATGACACCTTAGTTACACCCTTCTCTAAACCTATACCAAGGAAGAACATATGACCTGATGGATTTAACGTGCAGCAAACTCGTTTACATGACAGCTCTATGGAGGAATAAGGTCTCGATCCTGAAAACTTCCAGTCGAGGATACCAAACTTTACCACTACTCCACTGCGACTTTAATTTCAAAGGAATAAATGGGTCGATGAAGAGTTCCAAAAGATATTTCTTTCTTGGATTTAAAAAAAAACGGTACCAATAATGATAAGGTAGATAGATAAAACTGCATGTTAAAGAGTTGCAAAAAGACTATTGCCAATTCACAACACGAATAGACAAGACCGGAATTCAAAAATCAAAATGCAAATGAGCTGTGAGAATTTTTATACATCCGTGAAGGATTTCTTCATCTTCATTCTGAATTGAGAGATAATTTCGATATTGTTCTATTCCCTGAATTTTTATATTATGTTTCTTATTAACTTTATTATAGCTGATCTATGGATGCATAGAATCAGTGAGAAACAATCGTCATTACATGAACTTTAGATTCATTGACCGAAATTATATTTAAATAGTTATTTCTGATGCAAAAGTTAATTTTAAGAAAAATATTTTTCTAAGTTATGGAAACAGCCATATTTTAAAATGGCGTTTTAAGTGGATTTATATTAATTAAATCGACAAAAGAATTTATTTAATCTAATAATTAGAGGACACATACTGTTGGAGACACTTATTATTATTTTAACACGAATTGGAAGAACGGAACCACATGGAGATATAAAAGAGCGTCCAAACGATCTTTCTATTTCTTAAGATTTACTTACTACTTTATGAACAAAAAATTTCTATAATTCGATATATATGTCAGGCATGACATTATACGCGGATTCATATAGAAAAATAGTTATGTCAAGTACTGTGCTCTCTACCGAGACTCTAAGAGTACTAATATACTCTCTAAGAGATATATATTGAAGAATCTTTTACCACGAAATTAGAAAAGACACTAATGTGTGCAAATAAAGATTTAAAAAAAATATTTGAATATTTATTTAGTTTTTTTTGAGTTCACAGGTTGAGTTAACCAAAATTACTTATGAAAATTCATCACCAATGGTTGAGGGAGAATAACAAATTCCATCGTTAAATATCCAGGTTAACCATTCATCCTCTGTTCTAATTTGCAACAAATTCCTCCACAAATTTCATAAAACAGCAGCCAAAATGCAAATCTTACGCATCATAAATCTACCATATTCAACCAGAACCATCCAATAAGATTTCAATTCAAGATATTTTTGAGGTACAATTCTTCACATTGCTTTTTTTATCAAAAGATTTTTAATTATCAAATGATTGAATCTTCATCATTAAAAAAAGGACGATTACTCATTAACTGGAAGTGTTTCTTCTTGATCACCTGACACCCCCTAAACGTGATTCTTGATCCTTGCAGCCTGGTGAGAGAATGAGGGGTCACCACCTACATCGGGGTTGAGATGGAATGAGAGCACCAGCGAGTAGTCCCTGTAAGGCACGGATGATGTAGGGGGGAGTCCTGTGTCACATGAGCGTGCAGAAGGCACAGAACCTGTTGGCACGACAACTGCGACGCTGAGGAGGGCGCTCCTCCGCTTTCCGACGAATCTTCTCTGAAAAAGAAAAGCAGCCTTTGTTAGGAATTCAGTAGTAGACTAAATACAGGGTTGGTTGAAGTAGGTCAGTAGAAAATTAAAATGTTTTTTCTGTTGTTTCTCTGTTATTATTGGTTATTATCTCTTTTCTTCTAAATCTGTATAACACTGATGATATTCGCACTACAAGTACCGTTCCAACGCTATTTATTGTTTTTTATTGCTATGCAGAATACATTCCAACAAAAAAATTGTTGTCATTTGAAAATTTTGAAATTTTATCTTTGTAATCGTAACTGCTGTTAGATCTTAACAGTTGTTTTTCGTATGATTCTTGAGCGCACACCTCAAAATAACTTGAACCAAAATTTTATTCCGTTTATGTGAACATGACACATGCTTTGGTTCTAGGCACCATCTACGGCAGTAGGTCAAGTAATAAATTTGTGAAATATAATGAAATGTTTTTTTTTCTGTTGTTTCTCTTCAATTATTGGTTATTTTCTCTTTTCTTCTTAATTTGTCTAACGCTTGTGATTTTCGTGCTGCTGGTACCGTTCCAACACTGTTTATTGTTTTACGTTAAGGAGAACACATTCCAATAAAAAACAGTATTGCCATTTGAAAATTTGAAAATTTTGTCGCTATAACTGTAACTGTTAGAGCTTAGCTGTTGTTTTTCATATAACTTTTGATACAAAAAACCTTGACCCAAAATTTTATTTCTTTTCTGCGAAAGTGTGATTATTACGGTTTCATATGTAAGGATATGTTTTTTATAATCCCTCTGTACATGGAAGTGCAATAAGCATCTCTCAAACAATATTTTGTGACATTTTTGGGGAGTTTGAGGATTTGCAATAAAAAAATTCTTGAAAAAGCAAGAAGATTTAAAATTATAAAAACCAAGTTAATCATAAAAATAGGAAGAAACCAGTGGAAGTGATCTCTTCACAACTTTCTTATACACTTTATGACATACTTTTGAGGATTACAAAATTTTCTCGTATACTTCATATGCGAAAAAGTAAAAATGGTATAGATTTGCTTAAATGGCTCAAAAATAATACATAGTGTCTCAATATAGAGATTTCAAAATTTATAGAATAAATATATTTAGAAACAATTTATGTGTACATTATTTGTGATTCTGCGTGACTAATGATTCCGAATCGTTTTGATGTGTAAACCCAGTACCTTTGTACATTGTATCATTAACAGTTAGTCGCCTCGATAAAATTTAAAAATGTATTCTTGTGGAGAAATCAATTACATAAAAAAATATTTATCCCCTTCACTCAGCCACTTATTACTGATCCCTGTTACAGAATGTCACCTTCATCACGTACATACACTAGCTAAGTCATCTCAATGCCATGTCAATACTCATATCATCTGTCTAATCTAGAGTTCAAGAATTCCGTGAACCATCCCTCATGTCGGTTCACTCAGCCAGAGTTATTCGAGGCTTCAGATATCGCTGAGCCTGAATACAAATTTTTGGAATTCAGTATGTCTGTTTGTGCACCCGAGGGCACCCTGAGCTACATGGATAAAATGATGGATTTTTACATAAAATTTGTTGTTTATCAAATTTTGAAAGAAATCTTTTCAGATGATGTTAATTTGTTCAAACAAAAGTGAGCACTATAGTTTTAAAACATACAGCATCAGATAGATAAAATTTGGTGCACAGGATTGGCATCCGAAATGAAGATACATATCAAATTTGGAATAAAATCCACCCAGGAGTTGACCGTTTTACATGTGGTATAAAATGTACTGACGTTTGCAAGTGGTATATAAAAAATGTACTGAAAAACAAGTGAGATTTTTTATGTGATTTTGTTTTTACAACTGTAACTTTGTTTCAAATTTTGCTTGAAATCAGGTGGAAAGATGGTGTCCAAAGTAAATATAATATTTTCATATCAACCGCAGGCCTGCAATTAATAGCCAAAGGTAGCTCGCTAGCTTCAATAAAAAAGCTATATTCACATCAAAGATCGAAATTTAGCAACTATTGTCCGTCAATGCACAAATACATCTAATGTACAAGTACCAATTTTCTTAACCTATACTAAGGAGTGCATGAAAATAAAAATCTGAGCATTCACGATCTCATCTAAGATCTACAATTTCATAATGAGGTTGTGTGAATGGGCTAGCACATTTATTAGAGAAAAAAGTTTGGAGAGACCATGCCTACTGGTGGTTTTTTTTCCGACTTCAACGTTTCCTGGAACTTGGAATTCACGAAAAATTGTAGATTTAATCTAGTCGAAGGCTGCAATACTTTTGGAAAACAGTAATCTCAACCACTTGATTATGTCAATGAGAGTTTTGAAACACTCTTTCAAAATTACATTAGTTTAGTTATATCAATACCCCGTTTTAAAGCAAAATTAGGGCTATTTTGGGACGGACCTCGTCAATTTGAACCGCGGTCAGATGACGAGGACGACTCCTGAGCTGGAAACCCCTATCCAAGCTTCCACACCACATCAGCGGGAGGACACTTGGTCCCGACGGATTTAGCGAGCAGAAGTTCCACTTACACAACGATTCTTAGATGGAATCGGGTCTCGAACTTTCAAAATTGCAATACTCTTTGCAGAAAAAGTATTCTCACCTGCAACGTCCCTCTTGTTTATGGCAGTGAGGGCTTCATAAAGCTCTTTAAGAGGATGTTTGCAGGAAGGAAGTCCTTGGAGCCAGATCAGGAGCATACGGTACCCGTGCTCCTTGTAGCTCGATTTGCCTTGAAAAAGAAATGGATTAGCAACCGAGTTCCAAAGATGCAGTCAGATACATAAATCAGTTTTCTTCCTTATATTCGCATAACTAAATCTAAGAGAATTAATTATATTTTTATTTGAAAGTTTCATTACCTATTTTTTAGTACAAAAAATTTGAATCATAAAGGCAATGATGTAATGATGTATATGATGTAATATCTCGAATTCCTGATTAAATAGCAGCTGAAAGTATCCATGTTTTACCAAACTAAATGATATATAAAGAGTAAAAATGTTAAATGATTTAATTATTTAAATAATTTGTTCACAATACTGGAATAGTATGATGATGACGCTTTTTGAAAATCTGCGAAACAAACCAGAATTAAAAATGAAAAATATTTTTCTCAATGCATATAAATACTTTATAAAATAAAAAATAATTATAATTTTTTCCCCAAAAAATTTTGAAGTGTAGCAAATTTATATTGTATTATATATAAAAATGCTTTAATGTACAAAGAAAAGTTTTAAATTAAAGTCCATTACATGAAATAGTTTACAACTTTTTTATGAACAAATATTTTTAAAATGTATCGAAATGCAATATCTTATTTAAATCAGCTGAAATGTCTTTGAAAGATCTTATTCTAAATAGAAATATTACTAAATAGAAAATTACAAAGTTCTAAATATCGGTAACTTCTCATTTTTTTTCTTTTCTAAATATCTTCCTTCTCTTTCTTTCTAACTTTTAGTTGAAAAGAAACTAAAATTTGCACTTTAAAAAAATTTATAACCTTAAATTTTTATTTGAATTTTTGGCATTATACACTCAAAAAGGGAAAGAATTTTTTTTTCTAAAGAGCATTTTTGCAAAAAAAAAAAATCGCCCCCTCCTGAACTTAGAATTAATAGGAAACAAAGGAATTAATAGGAAACCTCACTGAAAATCTGCAAAACATATTTAGTTACATTTTTTTAAAAAAATTGAGTATTGTATCTTGTTAATGGTTCTTTTTGGTTATTATTAGTGTATACATTTTTTATATCAGTGTATACATTACACAAGAATTTTAGTAATATACAAGGATTGTAAGACTAAGATGCTTCATTTTTTTCTATTGAAACAGTGTTCCCAATCATCGGATAAAATTTTATATTTTGAATTGGTGTTGAAAACGGATTCATTTCGCACGCTGATTAATCAATCCAATCGTAATAATTAAATAATTAAAAGATTATTTTAAAAGTCCAACTCATTAAATGCATTTCGGTTTAAACTTAATGTTAAATCAATTTGAGATTGATTTAGCATTAAGGTTAACACTTTTACAAACTAGACTTTTCTAATTTCCTGTTCATGCCATGCATTTTTATTCATACGATTTCCTGCTTAATAAAATCAGATGGCAATCAAGACGCAGCAAGGATATTTAAAAATTCCCGTAAATATGTTAGCAATTCAGTATGAAAATCAGTATTTCAAAAATAATTTTTCGTGATGGTGATTGAATGTGCTTAAATGTGATAATTTAAATGTTAAAGTAATTGCATTTCTTTTGCCTTAATTTCCTTTATAAAGCGGAGAATAATATTTTAATCCCAAGAATACAGATGAAGGAAATTTGAGATTTTTTATGAGAAAAAAACTAATTATAGAGCATATTTAGAGATCTCACAAGATAGCTACGCGAGATAATGAATTATTACAGCTACTGTACAAATCGAACTTAGGAAAAAAAAAATCTGCTGGTAACGAATCTAAACTTTCTGAAAGAAAATGTTTAGGACGAAGATTATAGAAAACATATGAGTCATGTAGTCGGGTGCATTTAGGTTACAGGACACTGAACTCTACAACACGTTCAATGCTCGAAGTGAAAGCATGTTGGTTATCTGTGCAGTGCACACCTAGTGTGAAATAGTCGTATACATTTAACATCCAAGGTCACTTTTGAGGCTACTTCATCCCGCCTGTTCTTAAGGCATACGGATTAAATTTGAATGACTAGACAGCCACGGCAGCATTGGCGAGAATCAATACCGAGTCCTAAAGGCCATCACTGGCCAAGATACAGCCCTTTCCATAGGAAGATACAGCCCTTTCCATAGGAAGATACAGCCCTTTCCATGTCCCATTATCGATAGAGTGTAGCCGACCTTCATTTCTGTGCACACTCGAGTGACCATCGCGCCCAAAGCTTCTCATGCCCATATCTGAGGTCACCCCCTGGAGCATGCTCAGTTCTAGAGGTGAAAGGAGACTGGTTACCAGTGCTGTGCACACACTGTGTTAAATATTCGAATGCATTTAGAACCCAGAGTAAGGTAATTCCTGAAACATGCTCAATGTTGGAGGAGGTTGGTTACCAGTGTAATGCGCATACAATGTGAAATAAACGGGTACATTTAGCCTCCAGGGTAAGTTAACGTATTAAATACTCGAGATGAGAGGGCGTGGTTACTAATGTAACGTATATATAATGTCAAATAAACGGATACATTTAGCATCCAGGGCAAATTAACTTATTCAATACTCGAAGTGAGAAGGGTTAGTTGCTGGAGTAACGTACATATAATGTGAAATAAGCGTATACATTCAGCATACAGGGTAAGTTAACGTATTGAATACTCGAGGTGAGAGGGGGTTGGTTACCGGTGTAGTGCCGCTCGATAGCCTTGATGTGCTCCTCGGTGAATCCAAAGTGCCTGGCTAGCTTCTTCCAGTCCTGCTCGTCCAGGTAGTTTTTGGACAGTGTCCACAGTAGGTCCCGCATCGAGGCCTGCTGCGCCTCGGCTTGGCGCTCCATTTGGCGTACGCACTCCGGACTACACTGGGGATCCGTTTTCTCCTCCGTTTCATTGTCCATCACGGGCTGGGGATTAAGAAAAGATATTTGGTACCACTCACAGAAATATATTCTCAGTTGGAAACGGCGTGACAGCTGGGGACTATCTCACGGAGACGAAGAGCGTCCTAATAAAAAGTCTCCATATCTAGTAAAAAGTCTCCATAAAAGACAGCCATAATAATATTGCCATAGCGAATTTATTAACCACAAAATTTAATATACAACAAAATTTAACTTGGACTAAAACTGTTTTTCTGTAGAAGGAGTTAACTTAAGCATGAGAATGGGAATGAGATGTATAACTAGTTCTAGTTTTCTGACAAAATAAAATCTTTTAAATAGTCCATACAAAAATAGTCATCAAGATTAGGTTTGCAATAAATAAGGTGACCATAAATTTCCTTAGCATTTGAGTGATTCTTACTTAAGTAAGTCTATCCAGACATCTTGCGAAAATTATCGGAAACTCCAAATTTTGACTTGATAATATACTTCTTTAAACATGAAGAATTAGTACTTTACGATTGTATCTTATTATTTTCGGCACAAAGTTTAAAAATAAATGATAACAAATATGTGTGACATTTCAGGGGCATATGAATAGAGAATCAATGCAAAATGATGCTTATCATTTAATAAAGAATTACAAAAAGTTCAAAGATATTTAAATTACAAAAATTGCGTTAGGCAACCATTGTGGCTTTTTTATTTCTCGAACACAAAAATGTATCTAAGAAATAATTACTACATTCATGCATGAATATTTTGCAGCAGATATCTTGCTAACAAACTCACGAAGTCTCTTTTCTTACTTCTTCTTGGCACCCCTCCACCACTGTACGAAGCAGTATCGACGGGACTTGTTTGAGGCCAACTGCTGTTTTTAATCAATATTTTTAATCCATCCATATCCCTGGCCATTTCATCAAACTGTTATCCTCTTTGAGGCAAATAGTTCCTAGCTAAAAGTGGTTAATCTCTGATCTTCTTCTTTAATCACAAAGTCACTCTGACTTGTGGCATATTTTTGGGATCATTACAAGTTGTTGGTTTTCACATTTTAAAGTAAAAACATCTGCCTCTATTCAGTTATTTATAGCTTCAAATTTCAAAGCTAATATAGTGAATCAATCAATTCGTATGATTCATTCATCCTTAGGGTAATTGGAAACGAAAAAATCTTAAATAAAATAATGCAATGAACCAGTTTATTTACAAATGAAAATCGCTAATGAGATACATTTATTTTCAAAAAATTTATGTCTTAAGCAGTAGATGTCTTTAAGAGTCCAGTTATGATCCGTATGAGTAAATGTGCAATTTGGCTTTGGAAGAGACAGTCACAAAATGAAAATACTTTTTAATAGTGCAATATATCAAAATCTCTTCCAATTTATTATTCATACCTCATAACTACGATCTTAAAACCAATCAAGATTTTCCTCTTATCTATAATTTCCTCATTACACCCTACTGGGAGGATTGATTTGTAATTAGTAACATTTGCGATAAACTCAAGTATAGAGACAGAAACATCAAATGTGACAAAATGCCAATGAAATATCTAGAAATGCGTTTTTCATTACATTTGGCAAGAAACTAATAAATATTTTCTTTTTCTGTAAGAAAGAAAGTCGAACATCAGTTGATAGGTCTGTAAGGAAAATGATCCTTACTCTGTTTTACAGCAAGAGCGAAAATAATTTACAACGAAGCTCTTTCAAAGAACTGAATTTCATCGTGTCAATTTAACTTAGAATTTTTTTATGCATAATACACAATTAAAGCCTTAATGCAATTAAAATCGCTGATAAAAGGCTCATTTCGTGCAATTTCTTGTCAATTAGTTTCGGCAAAGTGCTTTATATACAGTAATCACTCGGCAGTCTGGTCTGAAAATAGATGTGCCTGTTTTCTAAAGCGATTTCTTTCTTCATAACCAAGCATCTCTCTCTCTCTCTCTCTATTTATATGTATTTCATGCTAACGTACCTGACTTAGAAAATGCTCTTTTTATTTATCGCTGAATGGCAGTAGTCAAATGTAAACAAATAACTTTATGAAAATTTCAGATTGCTTCATTGAATGCTTTTATAGCTACGCTGGATTGAATATTTCGCTAATTAATGGAGTTACAAAATGCTTTAGAAAGTTCATTACGCCAGAGAGATGTCAAAAGAGACGTCAAATATAAAGTTTAACAAGCGCTAAAAACCATCACCATATATATAATTGCTATAATTTTCCTTTTCCTTATAAATCTTTTCAAAAGATAATAAATGGGTGAACAAGCTGGTAGCTAAAGGGAATTCAAAGGGTTGTGGGTCACTTAGAATGATTAATTCAAACTTATGATAGATGCATCGTATCACTGCAGTTAAAATTTATTAGACATCTTGAAAATTGAAGGAGAATATGAACTCACTAGACATAAGAAGGGAAACTAAATTCAAGATGAAATGCGCAATTTAATGTTAATTGGCTATGATATCAAGCGAATTGACTTCTCTTCAAAAGCCATGCAATATTTTGGAAAACTATCGACATATATATGGCGCCATTCATAAAATTTCCTTGAGATATTTGTAAGGAGTAAAACAAATAAATGCCTTACTTTTAGAGTTTGGCTTCGCTCCACTTTGATGAGCATATCAACGATGGCAGTGTAGCTCCCTCTAGCTGCAATGTATAAAGCTTTTCTGCCTCCCTGCAATATGTGGAATAAAATAAAATGCGATTGGTGAACTGACACACTTACAACAACAGGCAATCAATGAGAACGAAAGCCACCTACATAGTGAAGAAATGAAACCTTTTCAAGTGAAATCTTACAATTTTTTACAACTCATTGCCAATCCAGAAATAATTTTATTCAGGGGGTGCTAGTAAACAACCGAAACAAATTCCAGGCACTTCCGATCTTAGCAGACCGAGAGTCCAATTAAGGTGCAGGGCGTGTTCGAGGAAGTAAAATAGTTACCTTTTCCGGCACGGAGAGGTCAGCCCCGTACGATAAGAGCACTTCCGCTACTTCTGAATAACCCAGCTCGGCTGCCAGATGAAGGGCTGTCTGCTGCCGCTGGAAAGGAGAGAGAAAATAATCACTGCTTTGTCCATGCACAAAATGACCACTCTAATTTTGGTCCAATACTTTTTAATGCATCAGAGGTAGGCATATACTTCCAGTTGGAAAGTATGCCAATATTTATGCAAAGAAGGGGTAGGCATTAAGTAGATCGCGATCAACCAGTGAACTACCAAGACATTTTGGAGTGACGGCCTTTACTAGGACCTAAGTCGCGCATAGTAAAGAAACATATTTATGGAACACCAACGGCTATTATTATTATGTTTGTATTTTCATATTATTATTTGATGTAGATCAGTATATTCAGTATATTATTAGGTTATAATAAATATTGTAGACCTTTTTTGTAGCTCACCAAATTGACGTCACTAAGTAGACAACTTTTTGAGCAATACTTTGAAGAAATTAGAAGTAGGGGGTAGAAGTATGAAGTCTGCCTCCCCCTTAATGTAAAGATGCTAATGCTTCTGAAAAATTATGAAATTTAAATTTTTATACAGTTTTCTGACGAATTAATCATATTTAACACAATAGTCTTGGCATGCTAACGTTTTCAGTAACAACAACAAAAAAACTTATAATAATATATAATATTATTTCTAAAATGTTACTTTAAACTTGGATAAACATTCAAAATAACGATATTAAAAATAATGATTTAAAAATAACAATGCTTATATTTAAAGGGTATGAAATAAGAAAATAAGCCAGGTACAAAACGTTTCATGAGTATGTAAGAAATTTGTGTTTGTTCCTTTATGCAGAGATAATAAATTTCGGCTGCTCGATGATACTTGATTTAAATACATAAATTGTTGCTAAATTTTCATTTGTGATTTCCTTTAGAAACAAATACACACACCGAAACTATTGCAAGATAAGGTGTACAGAATCAACTGATAAGTTTCCTCTCCTACTTACGGCATTCAGGGTGTTGACAGCAATTCCTTTTTCCATGAGTAGCGCCACCATCTCAGGGTGATTTCCCAGCACTGCCAGGTGGAGAGGGGTGTTTCCGTGCTGAAAAGAGCATGATTCGCATCCATTAAAAACACTACTTCATAAAGAAGAGCCTCACATTAAGAATACGGTTGCATTCATCAGTAGTGTTTCAGCATCATTTGTAAATAGGAAATAATCTCTTAAGCGAAGGATACAATTTTAAATGTTTAGAAATCTTGAGAAAAAAGTTATGAAATGTTATCCATACAAAATATAGTTTGCTAACAATATGTATAAAAACATTTTGTTTTGAGAAGAAGAGAAATAATGAAATTATGTTAACATGAAGATAGGCATACAGACAAATCAATTTATACTTTCGCGACATAGTCAAGTCTACGATCTAGTCTAGTCAAGTCTCATAGTCTACGATCAGTGCCAAAACAATTAATTTTGGAATCCGTAGACCATCTTGCAGGTAAATTAAGAATATATCACGGTACCGCACAAGTTAGTGTGTCGTTAGATGCCAAAGGAGACACACAGCTACGTTTATTATATGTTTCTGAAGTCATGTGAAGCGTCCATATTGTCATTAAACTTCTCAGTTCTGATATAATATTCTACTCTAGTTCAAACGTTTCAAAATGTCAACTTAAATGTAACTTACTGTCAAATAAATAAATTCTGAATTTATATGATTCACACACACACACACACAAAAAATGTTCTAGTATCGTGATTTCATTTCGAAATGTAATACAAAAATGAACAAGGTTAACAGTAACAGTTAAAGAGTTCGTCTTGACGCATGGCAAGTGTTCTTTTTCCTATCCCAATCCTTCCGTCTTCGAGGGATATCTGGTTCGCAGTGATTACTCTGATATAATGGGAATACCAATATTCGTTAGTTTGATGGGAGAAACAACTCTAAAATATTATTGGAGTCGTAAGTTTTAGTTTATTGTTATTTTCAAAAGATTTGCTGTTACGGGCGGTGAAAATAATTCTCCTCACACCATGTAAAATTAGGAATTTTAAAAAGTAAGTTACGAAATTTGTTAAACTAAAATAATAAGTATAATAATTATTTTTAATTTATACCAACTTACAGTTTTAAAGATTCTTATATCTTTTTTTTTAAAACAAATTCTTATGGCTTTAAAACATAATAACTAACCAGACTTTCAATACGTGCATACCAACTCATCTCACCAGATCGAAACTTCCGGTTTATTCATTTTTCACATTATTATTAACTTTGCTACAGATGATTGAATATGCTGGAGCCCTGAGTTTGACATGCTTGTTCTATATAAATTTAATACGGCTCAATAGCTCTATGCTTTTCTTATATGTTTTAGTATCATCACTTTAATGATAAATGAACTTTTTATTCTTTGGAATATTTTAAGCAGATACTTGATGTTCATTTTTTATATGGAAAATTGATCTTAATTGATAATTAAGGCTTCCTTATTATCCTAGAAAATTCAAACTATTTACATATATTAATATCATACATGTAACCTTCTACTTACATTGTGCTATAATAAGACAGATATTGTTACGTATCTGTAATGTTACTTCCCAGCACGGTTAGTTCAATCGTAGGAAAGACCATTCTACGATTAACTCTATAGGATGCTAATGGGATACCGGATCAGTGATTCACCGATGATGACAAAAAACGTGGCGATCATTTGGTGACTTTGGCAACATAATAAATAATACTAGAATCTTTAAGAATTTTGACGATAGGGCCAATAAAAGCAGAGATATGCTTAATTGTATCAGAACTTTCTCTACCATATTCTAGGAACTATAAAAGTCGGTAGTCCAAGCCGAAGGGAGTCGTGGAAAGAGTCGTCGAGAGGTTTAGAGTCTCATAGCGAGTCAACGGCGAATTAGTTGGATCAGTCTAACTAAGCGCAGGCGTTGAGTGTAGATCAAGTGATTGTTGAATTTAGCTGAGTGCCGAGTCCTGGTGTTTATTGTAGAAGCAGCATTGAGTTGTGTGAGGAGTAGCCAGTCGTGTAGTAGTGAATCGGCAGTTGGATACAGCTAAAGCGAGGAGGCAGTGGAGAATTTCAACCGTTTTGGAGAGATCGTAGATTCCCTCCTCCTGCTAAATTCTGCCTGGCCATTTTGTGTGCTGTGGTTGTTATTACTACCGATTACTACTAGTGGGCTACTGTTTGTTGTAGTATGCTGCTGCGTATTGCGTGTGAACGTCTCGGCCGTGTATTTGTTGTCTATTTATTCAGGATTTCGTGTTAATAAAGCCGCCGTTTGATACTGAAGCTTGTTGACTGTGTTATACCATACACCCACTACAAGCGAACCTATTGACTTAATGGACTTAGCGAAGGAAGTTCCATAACAGTATAAATTAAATATACAAACAATAAATAAATACACTACTTAATTATATATACATTAAATAAGGCCTGTAAACACATTTTTGCATTAAATCTGAAAATAAAGCAATCAATAATTGTGCATTTCAGGGAAGGAGTAAAATAATGTTTTAAGTTTTACACTCGAGACTATATGCGTTCGAAATATACATAGCTTACTGAGGGGTTTCAATATTTGTAAAAAGCTCGATCCTCACTGAAACGATAAAAAAATAGGGGTGGGGGGACATCGACAAGAATGAATATTTGTCCAAGAATTTGGTATTTTTAACGCATATAGTCAATACTAACGCATATAGTCAATACCAAATTTCAAACGCATATAGTCAATACTAAATAGACAAATTATCGATAATTTTTTTCACGAATGAACGAATGTTTTTTTCCCCCTGGTGGTTATTTAGCTAAGACTGCGAACAGTTGTTTCGTATTTTCTATTACTTTTCATTAATTTAGCTTACTTCTCTCTCCTGAAAGAAGCAATATATTTCCAAGGAATTGCGTTTGTTTGTCTTCGTTTTAATTCGCCTCTTACACACAAAAATAAAAAAAACACTAACGGCAAAAGCATAGAGTGATAGTTTCCTAAAATCAATATTGGAAAATTAAATGGCGTAGATTAACCCGCAAGTGGAGACGGGAGTCAAAATGACTCTGCGTTTCTCATTAGCTGTGATCATCACGTGGTATTTTGTCCTTGAATACAATCATCCCTTCAGTACCTTCAAGTTGTTCTCTCAGCAGTATCTTGGCAAAAGTCTGAGTATGAACACGTCCGTATAAGCAAATTATCCTTTTTGAAAGTTTTTGCTATTATTTTTGGAGTCATTGACTACATGCCTCTGAAACTGCTCTTAATTTGAATAATATAAAAAATAAAGAAATATTCTTAAATTATTAATTTCGCAATATCTAAAAGAAGTAAATACTCATTAAAAGATTGTTTAGGTTTTTCTTACAACATCTTTCCAAAATTTAATATTATAACATTTAATACTTGTAATATAAATATTTTTAGTATTTTTGGTAACTACATGATTTCCAGAATGTATTGTGTTTCCAAAATAAATTCCAATGCTGTTTACAAAAGACAGAGTTCTTTTGACTCCATGTCTCTGGACACGTCAGAAAATTCCTGTCTCCAGTTATGGGTTAAAAGATTGATAAATAAAATAATAATAAATTTAAAACTCCATTGTTTATTTTTTAAGAGATATAAGAGCTGCTAACACATTTATTACATGACGCTCATTGCTGTTTTATTAGGAAATAAAGAGACATATTATCTTCTATATGGCGAACATTATGTCACGTTTCCATATCTTCGATATCGAAATAATGTGTTGGAATAAAATATATTTTAATTTATAAGAAATAAACCGGTTTTTGCAAAATATAACCAATATGGCTGCCATAGAAAATATTTCAAAACATCTATCTGGATTTCTTGAATTCAATTTCTATGTCATTTCACTTCTGGAATAGGAAATACTATCAATTATTATAATAATTTATTTATTTATTTCACATTGAAATTTATAAAGATAGAAGACCAAAACATTGAAATCTTTCTATGAAGTACATGCTCAAAAAATATTTGATTTTTAATACATTCGTTTTACTTGCAAATGTGTACCTTCTACTTTCTCGCCCACCTAGTGTAGAGAAAGTAGTAATCGTCAAAAAATCCGAACTCGATATTTTGAGGAATCCTTTTTGGAAAATGTCCGTTTGACTGACTGTCAGTCTGTGAAAATGATAACTCAAAAACGCTCTGCCCCAGACTGTTGAAATTTAGTATATTGTCTTTATGCACATTTTGAAGATTTCTATCTAATTTTGAGCATACTCTGTTCAAAGGAAGTTAGCCTCACCGGCTGTTCGAATATAAATTAATACGGTAACTGCAAAACGAAGACAGAGAAAGAGAGAGATAAAATTCAGTATATATATTTAACATCTATAATGTAGACAGACACCTGTGAAATTCTGTGCCAAATCCAGCAAAGGATTGATTGTCTTTCGGTCTGTACTTATAGAAACATGTAAACACGAGAACTCAGAAAACCAATGTCTTAAATGTATCGTTTGATATATGAATTTGTGACTACAAATGTAGTTTTGTGTTAAATTTCTGTTTCAATCAGGATAAACGTGTGTAAAGCACAAATCCCATTTTCAGATAGTATTAATGGCATGCCAGAGATTAATCACCAAAATGTCGCTAAGGATAATGCGATATATTCTGTAAAAATGTTCAATTCACGCCAAAATTTAATATTTCGCAACTATTGTTCGTAAATATAATGCAAGGCGTTCTCTGGCATGAAAAGTTTATTCGAGAAAGTTTGGTGTAAATCACTCTTTATTTCTTGTAAAGTATATATTTTATAAATAAATGAAATATTGCCATAATCAAATTTAGTTTTCTTTCAGACAACATTCGAAAACTGACATTTCTCTTCTGATGAATCCTTCACGAATGAAATGGCGAATATTGCACCCATTTACTTAGTTCAATTAACGTAAAACTTACCTTCTCTGTGACCCCAAGGCAAGCTCCAAACTTGAGAAGAGTCTCTACAATATCACAGTATCCCAAGGAAGCTGCTATGTGGAGGGCTGTCCTCGACTTCTGTAGAGGGGAGATCACCAAAAAAGAAAGAAGGAAATAGAACATGACTCTTCAATAAACAAAAATATTGATACACTCACTTTATAAAATGCAATAAATTATTTCATTCTAAATAGAAATACAAAAGAAAAAAATCAATACTGAAATTTTCAAATTCCAATTAAATTTCCAAGGCTTTACCGTTCCTTGTTAATGCTGAATATAGGAACATTGCGAAGCTAAGCTTACACTGGGATAATAACTGAGTATCGGGAGATGTCGCCCTACCTCGTCCATATCATGTCGTTGGTTTTCTGAACAAAACGGTATTGCAGGAAACTAGTTTATTAACGAAACTGAATTACCATGGTCTTGTTACGATCTTATAATTGGTGCATTATTTTTTTCTTTCGCCAATTTTTTCCCAATGTGAACTCGCCTTTTGCTAAGTTTTGGTTACAACCTATGAACGTAGTTGCTCCATTCGAAACCATCAAGATGATTTGAAACAGGAAGATGTGATGATGTGAGCTGAGCAGTCATACGTGCAGTCGTGTTGGTAATGAGTCGGCAGTCAACAGTGGAGGATGGGGCACGTCTGAGTGATGTGAATAGTCGTATGAAGTCTCTCTTCCTGTTGAGTTCTGCCTGACCGTTTTTTAGTCATTCGTTTGCTTGCTACAGATTCGCTGTTTGTGTTTTGCTGTTTGCATATTCGTGTCTTCTTGTTATAAAATGAACGTCATTATTTGTTGCAAAGGCTGTTGGACTTTCACCATATACCCTCTACAGGGAACCAGTTATTGACTTTATGTATTTCCCGTAACAATATTTAAATTTATAAATGTTGTTCACGATTTCATCAACCAACATTAATACAAGCTCCGAAATTTCCACGAAATGCTTAATATTCATTTTTGAAAAAATTCCGTTAATGATTTTGGCAACTGATTTTAGTTGAAACTTTATTTCAGCGAGATGGTGAATACATCGTCGCTTAAAAAGCATCACTTCTTACCTCCATTTTACAAGAGGAAGAATAAAGGAAATTGTATTTTTGTAATCATTAAAGAATACTGTAGATTTTTTCTTTACAGTTTGAATGATCTTTAGACCGTACATAATGTGAAAAAAAAATCCTCCACATTCATTAGCGATGCAAAAAATGTGTTTAATCTTATTTTTGTAAAAATGAGATAAATTGTGTTGCTTGTTAAACGATGATATTTAGATATGATTCATTCAAAGGACAGTAAATCGGAAAAAAAAATTTCCATACTTTTTTAAAACTAATTGACATTTTTAAAAATCATTTTTCTCATATTATCAACTTTGTGTTTTTCTGTTATAATCTAAGTATCTCTAATTATTTGAATACTTTACGGACGGAAACGCTTTACTACTTAATTGCTCAAAACAATAAAAAATGCACTTATTCAGGATAATTAGCTTTTATTTTTTGCTGAGGATGAAATCTAATTTTCTATAAATCGTTTTAACTTTTTATATGTATTATTACTATTTTTTTTACGAATCTTTCAGAATTGATTCCACGAAGCAGAAAACATTCCGACAGCAGAACAATTTTCTTTAATTTAGAATAATCCAGAATGTTTGACCTTGTTGATTTTTTTTGTCTCGTATTCAGAAGGTTAGGGTTCGAACCTGGCTAGGAGTTTTTTTCTGTTTTAATAACTTTTATTCAATTAAAAATTTACAGATGCTCTTAATTAATATGTTTTTAATTTTTTCCATCTAAAATAAATATTTATTATTGAAATACATAATAATAAAATTAAAATTTTAAAAGAAAAAAATTATAAATACAGATGCATTTTTTAAACAAAATAAAATTATTTAAATTTAAGGAACTATTTACAGATATTTTAAATTAATTTGCTACTTATTTTTATGCAAGTATAAATATTTATTCTTTTAATACTTAAATTATAATTTAATGTTTAAAGAAAAAATAATTAAAAATGTAACATTAATGGCCACAGATAATTTAACTTGCTTGC
>JAPMOR010013427.1:192970-214886 GCA_026543865.1 Argiope aurantia
AGTAATCCAATGAATGGCACTTATGATGACGTCGATCATCTAAACAGATATTCTTACACTGTGTAAAAGCAGTAAGTGCAAGATTCGCAATGGAATACAAACTTAAATTTCCCTCTGTACACCGAAATAAATGAGTTTACTCAATGTTCAGAAAATGAAACTCACCTTATCCTTTATGGAGATGTCTGCTCCAGCTTGGATCAATTTCTCAACGATTGCCATGCAGTTGTTTGCAGCTGACACATGGACGGTTGTCATTCCGTTCTACAAAAATTACAATGACCATCTGAAAGTTAGCTTGGCCCAGAGTTTGTCGTCCTCAACGACATTCAAAATTACTTAATGTGCTTATAGATTTTGCAAATTGCCATACTATTTTTTTTTTCATCTTAAAATACTATTATCAAGTAATAGAACGAGATGTTAAATTTTAATCATTTCACTGCATTATACTTCAGACTGGATATTTTTTTTCTATAGAATTTCTTAGTAAAAACCTATGGGTAGCTCAAAATTATATTAAAACTATTTAAAGAGGTTTTTTTAGTATATATTTTAATTCAACAAACATAGCTGCAGAATATTCAGAGTTTCAGATATTTTGAATCTTATTTTTTTTCGAACTTTATGTAATACATTTTACTTTCTAAACATTTGAGAAGTTTAAAGAACAGTGCTTTAATCTGTTTCATTTCTTAAATTTTATAAAATTGAGCAGTGAATGGCATTTTAATTGTCTTCACAGAAGATATATAATGATATCATTTCAAAGCAAGTGGAAATACCGTTTGAGACTTAACAATACTCTTTAAAAAATATACTAAAAATATATCCACAAAAGTAAAGTATTACAATATTTTTCTGATAACATTAAAAGCTTTGATTTGAAAATTTTCAATTTTCTGCCTTTTAAAAGTAGTAAAAATAATAATAATAATAATTAAGTAGTGTAAAAAGTCAAATTTGAGTATTATTTAATGTTATACCGAAATATTCAATCGATTGTGCATTCAAACATATGAATCAAAATTAGCAGAATTTCGTCAAAAAATCGAAATGAAACGACAATTATTATCAAAAGGAATTAAAATAAAAGTTAAATAACAGTATTCTTACTTGAAACAAAACGGCTTTTTCATACTATTAATTAATGTTGCATCTATAGACAAGAGATCCATTTACATCAAAATAAACCTTATAGTTTAAAAACTGTTATTAACAAATTATCATGAAATTAATAAATTATATATACAAGAAAATTTTAATATACTTATTTTTTTTTTAATTCTATGATGTGTAATAATTGATACCTGTTATTTAGTCTTTTAGAAATGTATTTGAGAGGTAAGTACATTGCAATCGAAATAAATTTATTCATAAATATTAATATTTTATATAATTTTGTTTTAAATGATAAATAAATGTTGTTGTTTTTTTTAATTTAATAAAGAAAGCTCCCTTCAAAAAAAAATTCGATGCTTTCCTAATCATACGTTAAGAAAGATAGGATTTTTAATAATGTAAGGAAAAAAGTACCTCTCTTTGATGAATAATCTGAACTAAAACATTAAAATGGGAAAATTTATAAATTATATATCTTCGCTATCAATGAGAACAAAGATCCGTGACTTTAAAAATTTTATGTTGCATTCGAAATTCAATGTAATAGTTAGGGGCGACTCGGTGCTCTTAATTATTCAGTGAAGAAACAGAAGGGTAAAAACTGGCTGCAACCTAATCTACATTACCTTATCTACGGCATTAACGCAGAGATTTTCGACATTCTCGAGTAGGAAACTAATGATTTCCTCCTGGTTGTTCTGTGCGGCGCAGTGGAGGACCGTTTGGCCTTGCTGCAAGAGGAAACACAGGCATTAGTGTGTGGGGTGGGGTGGGGGGGGGGCAGATTAGATAAGGGCGTAGAACACTCAGCTGTTGTAAAAGCTTTTAAAATACAATAGCAAGCTCTTAAATATTTTATTTATATTCTTAATAAATATGTAATCAGAATATCACATAAGAGGGTTGCTATTATAGTTATACACAGAAATAAACAAAACAAAAATTTACTATCTAAAAAGAAAATCCATCTCTTATTTACTAAGACTTACTTGCTTAAAGGGCTGGTTGGCTCTGGAATTAGTAAAAATTAGCAATTTTCTTTGTAAAATTGTATATTTCTAGAATATATATTTATATGTAAATAAAGCAATAATATTAAAATGTGCGTTGTGAAGTAAAATAAATAGTTAATATATTCAGAGGAATAAATATATTTTTAATCGATTTTTTTCTCAAAATGATAGCTTTATTTTCTGATTTAAGCATCTTTTAAATTATTCCAGGCACCTGCATTTTTGGATAATCCATGTAAAATGTATATTTAGAATTCCTGTTACAGACTAAAACATATTTGTGCATCCATTTAAGGCTCAGATAGCTAAAATCTCACATTTATCTCAGAAGTACACAAAATTTTATTGAAAATTATGCACATATGCATAAAACTATCTCCAAAAACCAGACTTTTAAATGAAATTAAACAAGTAATATATATATATATATATTAAAAAAAATTAAGTCAATTCCTACTTAGGTCAACAAAAATTCTTTTAGTTACTTTTTATTAAATAATTACAATTAATATAAATATGTATATACATACGCTAGAATTATAATATTAAGTGGCAAAATAGAGCTTGACGACAAACTTGGCGACCATTTGGCGACATGGCGATGAATTTGACGATCAAATAGAAATTACTGGCAAATTTAATTAATTAAAAAATAATTGAAAAAAAACTGTATTAAATCAAGTGTCATCCACTACAAATTTAAAAAATGTATTTGAACTTGAGTGGATGAATAAAAAGTATTTTATTAAAGATTGGAAATTTGAATGAGATATATATAGAGAGTGTGAGTTAATAGTAGGAAATGAAAAAAATAATGCAAGGTTCTGTTGCAAATGCAGCTTTAATTGATAATGAAAAATTAAATTAAACGAATGAAAATCAAAATGCACGGGACAGTTGTAATACTGCTTAAAACCAGAAATCTGACTAAGTTTTTAAAATATTATATTTAGTATAAAGATATTTGATATAGTTATATTCTGGTATGTATGTGTCCGAAATTCCATAACTTTCAATTAATACTTTTCGAAAAACTTGTTAAAAACTCCTTATTCTTAAGGTATTGTGCTAAAATCATGCGCTGAATTATAGAAATTTCTGACTTTAAATTTGTAATTCAATTAAGTTTAAATAAGTAAATAATTAACTAAATTTAAGTAAATAATTAGTTTAAAACATAAAAATCCCTAGGACGTATTTGAGCAGCCCAAGCCTACTTCAAGTTTCTGCTCTGAATTGAAATAAAATTAAAAGTCTGACGTAGGATGTATTTCATTTTTACTGAAATGATGAAATACATCAAATTTCGTAAAAGTCTTTAAAAGCAAAAATTTTGGTCAAATTTTGCCCCCAAAAAAAAGAACCCACGTATTCTTGTTTTTCATTATTAAAAATAAGTTCAGTTATCACACTTTTATGGGGCGGTACGATGAATAAAGTGAAGAATAACCATCTGCATGTTAACTGCAGGGTACACAAATTAGCTCTGCAGGAGAGAATGCATTACTGATTTATTGTTACAGAATCTGAACAATCGATTGGGCAAATGTTAATCACAACATTCTATTCATAGGTTTAAAAAAGATTAGGTAGAAGTTTCTTAACTCTTTCTGTCATAAATTCGCTAGAAAAATCAGTTCCATGGAAGAAAATATTTCTTAATAATGTTGCAAATTTTTGTATTGTTTTGCAACAAAATAATCGAACGCTCCTTATTCCTCTTAGCAGAATAAGTATCAGAATCGAACAACTTAAAATATTTGATTTCGTTACATACCATCAGCCAATAACGCCATTTTTATTTTCATAACATTTTTAAGTTTTCCTTGAGTAATCCTTTTTTCCCCCCTCCTTTTATACAATACTATGCATTGAGAATCTCTGCACGTGAAACTTCAGGGAGTTCAAAGAAAATAACGGAAGACATGCTAGAAAATTATTTATAAGCTGCCTCTTAATATTCTAATATGAAAAATATATCTCTCTTTTTAAGAAGGCCTTTCAAATATGTGGCGAAATTAATGCTTTAGAGCATATACATAAATATAAATTTAAAATCACGTTACATTTATTTTCCTTTTATTTATAAATAAAATATATAGAAAAAAATAAAGATTAATTTACAGACTTAGCCTGTAAAATTCACACAGTAAAATAATTATTTATTTGCCTGATAGGAATGCCTAATTACAGCTCTAGCCTATTTCAACCGTCATCTCATTGATTTCTCGATCTCCTTGGACGCAAACAAGGTTTGAACATCTCCTAGCAGATCTCCGGAGTTGCCAATTAAGCAGAACATTTCCGTAATGCAGTTTTGCCAGTTCTCAGGAATGCTCTCATCTGGATTTGTGTCCAACGCATTCCTCGATCATTCAAATACTACAGAATTCTTGAATCTGTCTGCCAATTAAACACGGGTTCGTTTCAGCCAGGATCATTAAAGTGCGAGACTCTTTCAACTTTCCGCCGATGAAGACGTCCAGTGAAATAATAGACAGATCTTTCTCAGTAATATTTCTAGACTGTAAATATGAGTAATTTTTTAAAAAGCGTAATAAATTCTCCTTAGAATTTACGTTTCTAATAAACACGAAAAAATCATGTGTCTTTAAAAAAAAACTTTTTTAAAAAATGGTAATTTTTTTAAAATTTTCAACTCCATTCTTAAATTGACATTGTCAAATAGGTCTCTATGGATGTAGGTTGGAATTTTTAAGTATGTGTTTTAGTGTTCGGAAATTTTATGCATTTCATTACCTTTAAATGATATGATTCTTTTATATACCCTTCAATTTTTAGTGTGCAAATTTCGGAAATCTGGTTTTATTTTATTGTTCACTTAATGGTCTGATGTTCCTAATTTTTAATAATGATTTTTAGTGATTGTATTAAAAATGTTCTGGAGTTTTATTTGATACTTTCAATTGCCATTTTTAGGTGTTTTGGTTATAATATTTCTATAAAAATGTTGGGGGAGGGGGTAGGAGTCTTTGCTTCTGAGAATCACTAAATCAGCATCGGTAAATATCTAATTTTAAAAAAATGTATGCAAGTTTTTTTCTTTTAACTCTCTTTAATTGCTTAACACAGCTATTTGGGCGTGATTTTTTGGTCTAAAATTCACTAAGCCTTCACCATTGGCATATATATAGATGATCAAATCTATTATTAAGTTTTTCAGAGACTCATCGGTAAAAAGCATATTTCTAATATTTAACTAAAGAGTATATATTTATTTATATAATTTTTATAGGATTTCAAGTTTCAAAATTTAATTAACTTTTTATTTGATGCACTGAAATAAAAAAATTTTAAAAAAGATATAATAGGGAAAAAAATTCTATACTTTAATAGAATTTTTAAGTAAAATATATTATTGCAAGAAAAATATGCCAAATATATGTTTTAATTAAATCTAATAAAATATAGAATAATTAATTATCTATATTCAGAAAAAACTTCTCGTTATAAAATGTTTAATAAGCAAAATACAAGTTTTACATTTTAATTTTTAGAATTTTCAAGGTAGGGAGGAGAATAAGAAAGAAGATACCACCTCAGTTCCTGAAGGTCAAAGGAATAATTGATCAAAATTTCAAAACTATATAAATTTTTCTCTTTATTTAGAATTTTTCGGTCTACTTTCAATGGGAAAACGACGATATAATTTAAATAATAAATATACAAATAAAAGTATTACAAACATTAATAATTTGAAATTATACATTCGAGTATTATTTGCTTAAAAGAAAAACTTTCTATTCGATTCACACAATTTCCTTAACTATTCTTTAAAATCTCGTTAAGAGCGAAACTGAACCTATTTCCGAATTTCTTTTGCAGATTTGCATGATAAGCATGTTAATCAGAAAAACCAAAGAACAAATTTCGAAGTGAAATTTCACGTGGTTTAGAATGGTGCACGTATATCATCCCTTTGTTTAATCGAATCCCGCTAAAAAGCTTCTGCACCTGCGTCTTTTCGTTGTTTGCGTGATTTTTGAAAAAACATGGTTTCATTTTTCTGTACGTAATGTGAAAAAAAGAATGAAAAAAGAAAAAGTAGAAAAAACACCGGAACAGGAAATGAACCTTCCAGGTGCTATTTTTCCCCCGCGACTTGTGCAATGAAAACATTACATGAATAAGCATTATTTCAACTAAACTCTTTTTTAGAATTGTTCATATTGTATATACTTTCATTTTGCTCTTTTTGTAGCATTGTGAAGTCAAGTCATGTAGTATTAGTCATGTAGTCATAATGAAAACGAATTGGATTATTTACGAACTTTTTATTTTATGTGCTTATTTGACGAATCCAGGGGGTTGTTGCGACATAAATAGTAAATATTTTATTTAAAAGTAGCAAACGATTATTTAAATAATTATAAATTTTATTTTGTAAATAGTTGTGAAATTCAGATTGGCAACAGTGATATTTTTTGGTTGGTTATTTATCAGCTTTATTTATTTATTGGCTGATTATTTATCATCTTTTTCCATTTATTTATTTCTGGTAGAGGGCGCCACAACAGTTGTATGAAGTTTGAGTATTTTCGTCATCGGGTCACCAATGTTGCTATTGGCGATAAGCGATCGAACTCGCAACCTTATGGTTTGTAGCCGCGTAACATGACCACAAAACAAAAGAAATTTCTCATGTCTCGTAGCTGTTATCTGGTTTTTATAAAGAGTCACCACAGGGTTATTGGCATAAACAGCAAGAAAAAGATAAAAACAAGACAGAAAAAAAAATTAGAATATCGATCCCACACTCGACAAAAGCAGATGCAGTTATGATGCATAGCAATAATATATAACTCCAAAAATGCATATGATGTTGAAATATAAATATCTGAAAAAATGCAGTAGTGAAGCGAAGTAACGTTCAGCTTTGAAAACCACTTCAATACTTTTTAATAATTTTACTTTAATATGGATTTAATCTATCTTTTATACATACGTATTCTTTTTACATTGGAATTTTCAGATAACTTATCATCAGTTTCAATTTTGAGTACTCGAAACATTTTAAAATTATTTGAGTGCAGACTGCTCAAATTTGCATTTGGGTAAAGTTCATCTTCGTGAACTCGACATTCAGAAAAAGAGGCAGTGAAACCTCGATTATCCGGTTCTCTATAAAACGAGATCTCTCTTAACTGAAACGCACCAAGGTTTACGTACATTTATAATCTTTTTTTTTTTAATAAAGTCAACGAATTTTTTCAAGAAAAGGATGTGAAAGTTCTCAAAATTTAGATAAGGATTTATAAAAAGGGTCCTCACTTGTTATAACCTTATAAAAGATGATTTTCTAAAAATATTTCGGGGTGGAAAAAAAACTAAAAAAGTTACATTCTTAAGCACATTCTATTCAATTTCGACACTGCAAAAAAAATGGCGCTGTATATGTGTTAGAAAGTTCTGCGCAGTTGAGAAAAGCTAAGTGTTCTTTTAAGAACACTTAAAAGAATCACTGAGAAAAACAGATACAGTGAAAAATAATTCGGAAATCCTTCAGTTATCGGTCTTTTAACATCCTTATATATATGAGATTGATATTTCAGCTTTTCTTATGAGGAATGGCTATTTTAATGACCTGTTCATGCGTATTCTCTTGTCATAATTTTAAAGCCAAATAAAGAATCGTGGAAAATGCTGTCATAAGGAAAAATAAAGTTATGATTTGAAATATTATCTCTTAAGAGTAAGCCTCGATAATCCTTGTTATAATGAGCTCGGGCAATCGAGGTTCTATTGCAATTGTTTCTGGACTTCATCGCAGCGTTCCAATTCAGTCCGTGAAACAATAACTGTGCCTCATTTCGCACCGCATTTTTGCCAGAAAGTGATATGAAAGAAGTAAAACCTTGCTCGATATTTATGTCTTAAGGCGAAAGGGCGATGATGGATGGACAGAGAGACAGACATCCTTACCCTGTTGACAGCTCTTAAATTGGCTCCCGCCTGCACCAGGAGCTGGACGGCCTCTTTGTAACCAAACCACGCAGCCATCAGGAGGGGAGTCATCCCGAACTGGAAGGAAAAAGGAACCATTAGGGGTAGCAAGATGGAATTCTTAACAAGCAACTATTTATATAAAAAGAAGAGGAAAACTTATGAAATCACACAAAAGATGTAAAAATACAAAATAATGAACAGAATAAACACAATTTTTGAATACAGACTTTTATTAGTGCACTAAAAAACAGAATTGTATTGAAAAATCTTTTTGTTTTTCTTCATTTAATTGAAACGATACAAATTTAAAGATTCCACAGTAACTTTGAAAATTAAGGTTGAATTACAGCAGTAGAAATGAAAGAATTTACATTCTAAAAAATAAACTTAAATAAAAAAAATTTCTAAATACATTTTTTTTTAAATAAATTGAATTAAGAACAAACTCTTATCAATGTTTTACAAAGGAGAATTTTAAATTTTAACTATTATTTCTTAAAATTTTAATTTATAATTCAATAATATAAATATCATTGAATCGAATAACTTTTTATGATTTTCATCATCGCCAATGAACAATTTTTTTTGGAATTCATAATCAGGTGACACACACGATAAGAAATAAAGAATTAATAAAATAAATTTATTAACTAATATTTAATTTCTGAAAATATTAAAATAGTGCGTTGTCATCGAAATGTCATTAGTGCACAATATTTCATAACTCTGGTACATCAGAAAGCGACAGAAAAATTGATTACAAAAGCGCATGTTAAACAAACATGAAATAATCCAAGCTAAATGAAAGGTGAGTTGAAAAAAGAATTCTGCAGAAATGTGGTCGACTCAAAATATTTTAACTCGAATTTTCCTTTGATCTTTTTTATTTTCTTCAATCTAAAGTTAAAATATAATATAGAGTTTTTAAGTCAAAATTAAAACTAAAATGAAAAGCTTTCTGTGATTTCTTAATTGCTTTCGTTACCGTAAGATGTCCGTACTTCGTGCCCTCATTGATCAAAAGTCAATAATGTTATAAGATTCTTAGTTCCTTTCTCAACCCTTTTGATGAACCATCTGCTGCAAACGAGGCGCAGTGGATAATGAATTTTAAATTGCACTTTCAATTATTTATTCTTAAAGGTTACTTGAAATTATATACACTATGTATATGATGTTAATTTTGCTTTGAGAGTAAATTATTAAGCAACTCCGGTCTCTCCTATCCGCACGTTTTATAAAGGACGTAATCATCTTATAAGGGATGTAAGCCTTTCCTGACTTGTGGTAAGGCTTACATCCATTGTAAGACGAACGTTCAACAGCGCCATCTAGAGGAACAAAAATATGTTACACCTTGTAATCATGCATAAAATTAATAAAGGAGACTACATTTGTTTTAATTTTTTTAGCATTTTAGATGTGTATTAGCATTTAGATGTGTATACTTATTGTTTCATATATATTCAAAACTTGATGCATATTTCACTTATAAGTATATTTTCATTAATTTCTAACTACCAACCAAAGAAAATTAACTTCTTTTAATATCCTCATTTCTAAAAGAAAGTTTTTGTGAATCAACTAACTGACAAGTAGCTTTTTATTATTTTCAAGGATTCGGACGCTCCCGCCATCGAGACTTCCGAGAACCAATTACTTAAGACGCACTTTCAGTCAAATAAAATATTCCCGGTTCTCTATTATCCTTCTAATTAAACTACATAAAAGAGTTTCCCGGATACTTCTTAGTATCCTGTATAAATACCAATCCTTTTTCACTCAATAAGCGAGATGAGAAAGGAGATGGGAGTTCTTTTTGAACGCGAAGTTCTCGAAATTCTTGTACCAGTAAGAAATATAAATAACACGCATTCTTATGTTTTAAAAATATTTTTAGACGAGAATTTCGTAGAATGAATGCGAGCGATATAAAATATGCACTTTTAATGAGAAAAGCAAGACCAGGGAAACGAAGAATTGCCTCGAGAGAAAGCATATTAATCTTTCCTTTGTTTTATTAAAGCAAAGTTCAAACCAAAAATTTAAAGTAGAATTTTACTCGAAATGTTCACATTGAAGTTCACCTATATAATATGCCGAAAAATTCGCATCTTTGTAACTGAATAATAAAACAATAGCTATATGACGTGATAAGATGCTTAAATTTATTTCTTTAACACTGTTATTCTCAGTTTTTTAGAATCCAGTTTATTAAAAACTAGCTAGTACCCGGCACGTTGCTGCCACAGAAAAAATAATTTTGGAAATATCGTTTGGAATTTGAAATAGCTGCCTTGTTTTATTAGGAATGATAGAAATAATGATATTTATTTTATTGTCAACAATGAATACAATCATTAAAATTGAATGATATATAAAGGAAAAGTATAAATAATATTTATTATATATATTTTTTTTACTTTAATATTCACATATACTTTATGGTAAACAATATTTTTTTCTGTCTTCAGCACAAACAAATAAATTTCGTGGCTGTCCGACTCGTGAACCTCCAACATACATACAACTGGCCATATGAAAATGATCATTTTTATATATTAGATATAACTAGCAGTACCTGCCCAGCGTTGCCGTGGCTTAACATCTAAGATGAAAAATTAGCTTTAGACTTAAGTCTAACCTCCAGCCGATATGACATGAGAATATCATGCGGGATTAAAAAGATATTTAGAAACCATCATAAATAACTTTAAACAAATTTTATAGAATATATTCAGAAATATTTAGAGCGAAGCTTTGATATACAGTCATTTGGCGCTTTGCGAGGTAGGCAAGTTTACGGTGGCGCTTTGTTTGGGGTTACATGACCGCCATTTTTTTTTATGTTACTGTATGCTAACGTATTTCGATCTTTCCTGTTCATTTCCCTTGATTTTTTCCTACTGTTCATACTCCCACTGGTTACTTTCATTATTTTCGATAAAATTTTTTTGCATGCATTTCATTTTACTGCATTTATTGACTTTTTTTTCTATTTTTCCGTTAATTTGCTGCAGCGTTCCTCGGAACCTTTAGATTGGAAACGCTATTGCTGCCGTTCGCGCCACATTCAGCCATTTCGCTAAAATTTAGCAATACACTTTTTGGGTGAAAATGACTGTATATCAATACTGTTCCATATTTAGACTGTTAAAATGGTTTAAATTTTCCCTTGTAAACAACACATGCCTTTTGATTCATCTTTCCATTTTAAAGCTGGGCTAAGTTTTTATATACGGTCATTTTGCGCCTTGCGAGATTGGCAAATTTTCGGTGTCACTTTTGCTACCGTTACCCTATTGCTGCCGTTCTCGCACATTTCGCTAAAATTTGGAGATAAATTATTTTTTAGCAAAAATGACTCTATATCAAAGCTGTTCCTAAAGCTTAACAATATGGACAGACTATAGACGTTGTTCTTATTGAAACTGAGGCATCATTTCTGTAATCTGCGCATGGATAGAAATTCAGATGGATAGAGCGGAATATTTCGGACCAAATATCAGGAACGTTTCTTCTTTCACTTCTTCTCCTGTGTCACACACTTAAATGTCTTTCTCTGTCAGCAGAAAGACATTTGAGGCGAGATTCATTCTGCCTCTGTAATTCGATTACAGTGTGATTTAAGTAGAGACGGTTACTATGCTCAACAGAAGTTTCTCTTTTGAGGAAAGTATGGAGATTCTGGTAAAAGTGAATTTTAGTGTGCCCCTTGCTGCGCCAACAATGCCAAGTCGCCAATAAAGATGGCGGACAAAATGAACAAATACTTCCGCGGAACAGTTACGGTTACCATTTCCCGCCATATAATTAGGACTTTATTGATAAGTATTGGTTGTTTTTTTTCAGGCTGTCCGATGCCTTCTACAGATGCCTGATTTTTTTAACTTAAAAATACATCCTACGGCTTCGCTAGCAGCGGGAGCGGGAACCTAGGTGCTTCGCTAGCACATTGAACATAAGGACTATGTGGATAACAGGAACAGTATATAACCAAAGGAAAAGAAAGAATGGTAAAAGAGGCATTCGCAACATTCTCCATACAAAATTTCAAACAAACATCCTTTACCCAACTTCATCAACTCGTAAAAAAATATATTCCACTCACCCTTCATCCATTCTGCCGGTTCAATATCAAACCGTTCTCAATACAAAACTTCAAACAAGCATCCTTTCCTAACTCCATCAACTCGTAAATATATATATACATATTTAACTCACTCTTCATCCATTCTACAGGTTCGAAATACTGCCGACATAACAAATTATGAAGGGAACCTACCGTTTGAACAACAAAAGGATTAAGAGAATTGCGAAGAATACCATTGAAGCTGTCTTTAAAGTGAGAATGCAGATGATTTTTTAAAGCGCATACTGACAATTAAAAATTGCAAAAGAATAAATATTTTCTGTTCGTATTCACATTAAAAAAAAAGAGAAAAAACCTTTAATTATAATCTTAGCTTTCTTTATTTAATAAACTTTTAATTATAATAAAGAACAAAATTAAAATCTTTAATAGATATTTTTTAATATTTTTAATTTAACGTTTAGTTCAACTCAACTATTGCAAAAAGTAGTAAACAAAACAGCATTAGGGTTGCTAGAAGAGCTTTCCGATGGGTTGCCATATTGGCGACAAATTCGCGGGCACACTATTCTTCACTTTATCCAACATTCTTTCTTTGATATTCTCTAACCGAACGTTTCTTTCCTCTACATTTTCATTATCGCGCAGCAAACGAAGCGTTTTGGCATTTAATGTGCTCCGGCCAAGGTTGAATTTCCTTCTTTTGGGGATAATGAGCTTTCAATCGCGGTTTAAAATCAGACGTAAACAAAGAAATGCGTCACTTATGAATACCACAGCTCTTGCTATTTGCACATGCGAAGTTTGAGATTTCCGTTCAAGCGCGGATAAGTGCAAAGCACAGATGTTGCTGCTTTATGCATGCGCGAATCGTAGTAGGAAAATAATTAAAGTCGCAATTATAAAACTCCTTTTTTATTTTGATATGACTTCAATAAACTAAAACCTTCCCCAATAAATTCCCTACAAAATGGCTCAAATATCTCCAAAATTAGTTAAGTATTTTTCGAAGCTTTGGGGTTTTAACATACTGATGCTTTCAGGACACTTCATTTTATATTATGTATAGATAATTGTACTTTGCCTATAGCCTTCGCGCAAGTGCAACGAACCCGACAAAAAAAAACATCATGCTCTCACATGGCTCATATTTCGCAATCATCAACATTTAGAAAAGTGATGGTTTTTTTTACCATCTCGAAATCAATCGAGTGTTAATTTTTTTTTCTCAAGGACCGAATTTTTATTTTTGAGAAAATCCGGTTTAAATTAGTTTGTAATGATCACGTGACTATTGCACAATCGTCAGTTTTTAGAAAAGTGTCCGATCCCAAAACTTTTTTTCGCCAGCTAGAAAAACTGAAAATCAATATATGACTTTTGATGCCTACCTTCGATGTTTCCCGTTCGTTCCCATTTTCTTCTTCAGGCTATAACTTCTTCCCGTCCTGCCTTTTATTGGTCAGACAAGGGAATCGGGAACATAGCGGCCATTCTCGTCAAGTTATGCCTTTTTGTTGGCGGTATGTCGCCAAATAGGACAGTCTTCTTTATTATTTTCTAATAACTCAAAATGTGAAAGATTGATGCCTCAAAGGCGATAAATCGCCAATTTTCTGCATGTGCATTTTGAGTCTTTAAAAACCCCAAACTAAAATAGCATTACGTTCTCACATGATAAGACATACTTAAAAAGGAAATAGCAGGTCAAAATGAAAATGCAATAACATCAATAAAAGGTGAAGTCCATTTTATGATGAAGTTATGAAATGGATGTTTTATATTTTATAAATTTGAATTCTTTAAAAGAAACATCTATGTTATTACTTTAATAATTTTAAAACTTCTTGAAATAAATACATCTCTTAAAAAAAATTCTCTTCGTGAAAGCTTTTCATCTATATTTAGACATCAAGAATCAACATATGTTTAAATTTTTGACATGGAATATCTACTCGTTAATCATTTTATTTCATTAAACTCCTGTAAACCGACATATTTTTTTCAATACCGTTCAATATTTTTCCTGATATTCAAAAAAAAAAATGAAACGAATTGATTATGCTTCTTTGTATTTTTATACTGACATCGCGTGCTTTTTTTAAAGTTCGTGTTTAACTGTAATCGGTTAGACCAAAAATCCCTTAAACTTGGCAACAAACCTGATAAACTAGATATTGTTTTGACATTGTTTGCCTTTAAATAAAAGCAGCAGAGTAAAAAAAATATTTTGAATCTGGTAAGCCTTCAAACATTTGCATTACAGATGCAATGCCAGTAATAAAGAAGAAAAAAATGCCAAAAATACTTTTAGCAGATTTTAATAAAGAAGGAGAAAAGCAGATCGAATAACTGGAAACTGGATGTTAAAAAAAAAGAATACTTCCATGCAATCGAACGAATAGATAAAGCATATTTTAAAAAAAATTATACTCTGTTCACTACTAAGAATAAATAAATACTTACAGAAGTATAGAAAAGCTTCAGAAATAACGAAAAAATTCAAGAAGAAAGGTAAATACATGAGCAAAACATGCGTAAAGAAAAGAAAATGCGATTTTTTATAACTTGAATTCGAAATAAATAAATACATGGATGGCTCAGATGAATTTTAATATGAAGTTTTATAGCCAAGACTTGTAAAGCACAAAGAAAGAAACGATTAAAAAGTACCAATGAAGAAGTAACTTTAGAGAAAAGGACAATAATTAAATAAAGCCGTCATTTAAATTGGTAAATCAAACATAATGAATTTTCAAAAGGAAAAAGAGTGAACATAATGTATTTCACAAAGTAAGTTCGAAATTGAAAGTAATGTGCAAGACAAAAAATATAATTTAGAAATAAAATTTCATAATCAGCAACATGAACCTTTTTGCATGCAAGGAGAAAAGCAAATTGTCTGGTACAAAGGAACGCTTTTTTTTTGTTGTTAAACTTACTCTGTATATTATTATTTTCTCTGTTTTTGGATTAGCGCAATAAACACTTTTCAACCAGTCAATTTCGAAATTTAGTTTTTAAAATCCTCATGTCCCACTTTTCAAACGATGACGCATATATATATGTGAAACAAAATACAAATGGTCGAATAGAAAATTTTGGGAAAAATCATAATTAAAGCGAATAAGATTTCATTTTTATTAGATAAAAAAATTACACATCGACCAAGTCCAGATGGAGCTTTGAATTGACTGTATACACGTCGAACGCAATTAACATGTTAATTAAAAAAAGTTCAATTATTAATTTAATCAGACATGAATCGTGGTGGGCCACTGGTTTAAAATAAATAATTTATCCCTTTTCTACTTTCTAGAATACGAAGGAACATGCCATAGAAAGTACTGATATGGTTGATTCTTATTTTAGTAACTATGTTTCATTATCCCGGCTTTAATAAAAAATTCGTCGGGGAAGGGAGGTATTCATTTATTCGAGAACACGATTTGTAATGGACTGAGCTACATAAAACGCACTCACTATATTATCTTTGCTACAGAATTGTAGAAATATAACAAATTGTAGATAAAATTTTCAAAGAAAAATATTGTTGTCCGCTCATTTGTTTAAGAACTCTGTATAATTAAAAGACGTAACGATTTATGTAAATTAAATTTAAACAAGGTATTATTCTGAAATTGCACATCTGCACCTTTTTTACTTCATTAGCAACGTGAAATTCAGAATGTAGTCTTTACTTCATACTGATAGATCTGATTAAATTTTTGATGGATTATGTCACGAGTAAGAGTTTCTTTTTAAAAATTATTATCAATGATGTTCCTACCATGACGAAGTTAAACCAAAAACCACAATATGGAGTTATGGAGTATGAGGTTTTTAGTTTGTAAATCAATCCTTTACTATTTATCATTAAATTTATATAACTTGAAATGCAAGATAAAATACAAGGGGATCTAAGTAAAATGGGGCTAAATTAGTAAAGTATGGAGTTTGTGATTTATTTAGCTGAAGTAAATTTATTTCGGAACTAAAATTATACGAGTTTTATTTGTTAACAGAGAACATTCGTTCAGTAACAAAATCACCACTAGAAGCCGCTATGAAAAAAAATTCGCCACCGTCGTTATCAAAATGACGCCATGCATGTAGAAGAAAGCGTTTTGTGTTTTGGAATATGCGAAACTTTCCCTTTATTGACATTCAAAGACATTTTCGCACAACGTTTGATAAATAATCAGCGCATCGTTACAACATTTAACGATCTGTGAAAAGTTTGTTTTACACAGATTTCTTTCTGTATTTCTTTGTATTCAGATTTCTGTATTTCAGATTTCTGTATTTCTTTGTTTTACACACAAAGAAATACAGGATGTCTACATAAGAGATCCCCAGATCTAACTCCTTATGATTTTTTCCAATGGGGTTTAAAGATAAAATATTCTTGTTTCCAATAATAGCAACTGAAGTAGCACGTAATTGACTCGTCGGACTGATTAACATAGAATATTCCATCACGAGTTCGCAGGGACCGGAATACGGCATAGACGTTAGATTTATCATCGGAAGGGCCCGCATAGAACAGTATTATTAAGATTTCATGTTAAATTTAATTTGCCGAAACAAATTAATTGCAGCATTTACAGATGTGTTTAAATTTCGCCCCATTCAATATAAATCGCCCTGTATAATACACCAAGGATAAAAACAGAAAAGGAAATGAAAAAAATTAAAAGTTCAGTGATAAGTATATATTTTTGTCGGTAAATTCCTTCAAAAATCATTTATTCCGAAAGTGATTGGGATTCTTCGTCAGTTTATTTCGCAGTACAAAGGTTTGGAATCTCTTTGCAAAGCAAAATTAGAAAGTATAATAATAATATAAGCTTAAACGAATTCATGTTAATAAAAGGTAAATTAAAAAGTCAATTCCATATCGAATAAAAATTAATTCCTCCTTTATAACAACTGGCTTCTATTTCCTCCATCATGAAGAATTATTTAGTTAAACGCGTGAAGTTATAACTCAAGTAAAAATAGAGTCTGCCGTAGTTTTCTTTTTTATTTTTTTACTTTCAAGATCTAAAAATATATATATATACTATTATTTTCAAGAACTTTATTTCGAAATCATCGTGTCCACATTTTATGGATAAAAAAGAAATGTTTGAAAGTCTGTTAAAAGTTTCAACAATAAGTGTCGATAAAATACCTGTTGTTACAAAACACGAACAAGAAAGAATCTTTTGAAATATTTTATCCTTGCAGTTAGTTCCACCTGCTCATTAACTAATGCTATCCGGACGTAAGCAATAAATTGCTTCTTAAAAAAAGTAGCCTAAAGTGAACTCTTCGAAAATAAACTCCAGAAAAATAGTTCGAAATTGATACATAAAGTGTATTGCGACTTCAAAAACACTTTTATACTTTCTAAGTAAAGTGTATTTATTATATTTGAGACATTTAGTCCACGGGATTAATATCTTTACAGGAATTACTGGAGATTTTTCTTTTCTGATGTTTCAAAAAGGTTCTTAATTCTGGTGTTCTTTAAGATAACGTACGATTGTCAAAATCCTGAAAAAATTAGTTGGTACTTAATACGCATTACCGCAAATTATTTGCAAAAAGATTAATGCTTTTCTAATGCAATAAAAAAATATGTTTTTATTTATTTGGTTGATAAGTCATTTAGTTTTATTTAACAACAAAAAAAGCTATTTTCACAATTTTCCTCAAATTAAACAATCTTTTAATATGTTGCTAAGATACAATGTGACAATTTTAGCATAAGAAATTACGCATTGTGTTTCGGCATGATATCCTTAGATCTTTAACCAAACTTCGGAAAACGCTCTTTTTCAAAAAGTTCCAAATGCAATGCGCCCCCTTCCTAAAAAACTAAACAAGAAATCGCTTTCTTTTCTTTTCTAAACAAGAAATCGTTGAAGCGTTTTGGACATATATTACCAGTGCAGTACTCAATCATTGACAATATAAATAGCTGTGCAGATCTATAAATATTGCGAAAATCGATTCACGTAATGTTCATTATTGGATTCATACACCATCCGCGCTTTTGAGCATGCGTCAGCAGGAGTTTATTTCGTCAAAAAATAGATGAGAGGAGATGCTTACATTTAACAATAGGGTGACTGTGATCATTCTCGGAATTAGGAGACGGAACAAATGCCCATCTTTCTACGCACCACCCCTTAGGGAAGTGTTATAGTCGAAAAGTGCCATTATCGGGATTCTGAAGCGAGCAGTAATCCATGTGTTTTGCTTGTGGCACCAGTTATGTAGACAGCTCCTTTGTACAATATCTGTAACAGTTCATGCCATTGCATACATACCGTGTACTGTTTATCGCATCAAAAACGCTATCTACAGTATGTGAAGAAATCTGTTTTGTACACTTCTATACATTTCACGTTTTATTTGAATATCGTTTGTTTGTATCTACCTGGGAAAGAATTTTTCATTCATTTGCTTACAGAAATTTATGACAGCTGTATACAACGCAGCCGTTCTCTGCGCACAAACCGCAGGTCTGCTTGCTGTTTCGACTTCTCACACATTTTTTCCATTTTATATTCAGTAGCTCATCACAATATTGCAAGCTCAGTTACTATTTAAAACATTGAGATATTTGACTGTAACACGTAAGGGAAATTCTTCGCACACCTCAGTTTCAAAATCAATAAATACTACGTGCAAATTGGAAATTCGTATATACCTTGATGCATTCGTAAAGCTGTTAGAAAATTGAGGCATATAGATAATAACTTACAAGGCCAGAGAGAGGCGATATTTCTCAAAAAATTGCTTGAGCTAGAAACTTGAAATTTTTCTAACATATTCTCCACTCACAGGAACCCTTTTAAATTCTTCCTTCAACATTCTAGAGGGTAGACGGAACGAAAATTTGTAAGGATGACTCGAAATAGGGAAAATTTGCTCGGAGAAGCCCATTTTTCGAAACAAAGAACAACATTAAGAATATTAAAAATTACCTTTCTAATTATTTTAGACTATTTAAAATCTCATTCAAAGCAAATACTTCAAATCAATCACAGATATATTTCGTTCTAAGACGTCATAAGCAACTTAAATCAATTCTTGATCCAATCACACTTCCCCTCCAGAAGTGTGATGGAATGAAAATCCTTTAGGATGGGCTGCAATTCAAGTGATTGCTCACTGTTGTCTTAATCACCGCAAGTCATTGTAAAAATGTAAATCAGTGTAATTAGCGGATGTCAAATTATTCCACTCATTATTTTAATTAACTTTATCTGTTTAATGTTTGTAAAATTAAAATTTTGTTCTTTTCCTAATGAGTAAAAATTTTAAAATTTTGCATACCTGGATGTAATCGAACGTTATTTAATATTTTCATAACTTAATTATCAATGAATCGATATATTTATCAAATTTTTATTTCTGACGTTTAACGCCATCTAGTAGTCAATTTTAGAAATGATGACTTCAAAATTCAATATTTTTATAATAATTAAATGATTAATTAAAAGATTTAAAAAAATAGAAAATAATTTAAAAGATATTCCTGATTTCAGAACTTCAATCAAACATGTTTTTAAAATTGTTTTATGGAATATATTTTTTTTTGTTATTATAATATATACTTTATTTTCAAAAGTCTAATTTCATATAGTTTTAATCAGATCAAATAAATTTAAAACATTTTAAATTCGTGAAAAAAATGTCGGAGGAAATAATATTGCCGATGGCACTTAAATACTTTGCCCAGATCAACTTGAAGTATCCACGGTCTTTAATCTATTTGTTACAAAAAGCGGAAAGAAAAAAATTCGTGAATTTCTGTTACACTCTAGGGAACAGAGGCAAGCAAACAATCTCGTCGTAAGTAATCTTGGATAACCCACTGTTTTCCTAAGACCGCTGTTTTATTCATGACTCTCGAGTCCCTCGGGTGAGAGTCAGCTATTGATTCGCGGCAATTGCATCAATTGGACTTTGAAAGCAGAACTGTGCTGTATCCATTTGCTGAGTATTAAGCTGGATTAAGGCTGGGAAATAATATGTTTGTTTTTTTACATCGTAACTTTTGTTTTAAGGAAAAACTAATGCTCTTGAATAGTGATTACGTTTCTTTTTGTTTTTGTATTACCCCCACCCCTCCCCTTTTGAAAACTGTTGAGGATTCAGAATTGTTATTCTTTTATTCCTCTTTCTTTCACTCTCTTAACAAACAATTTTTAATAGAATAAGACTGTTACAAATCTGTAATGTTCCTTCCCAGCACGATTGGTTCAATTCCTGGAAAAACCGTTTTACGATTAGTTGATCGGATGCCGAATCAGTCATCTCAGAGCTTGGCTACCATTTGGCGACTTGGCGATAAAATTGGCGACAAAATCGATAATACTGAAAAATTCCAAAATTTTAGCGAATCAGCCAATAGGAACCGAAATATGGCTGATTGTTCCAGAACCTTCTCTGCCCGCCTTCAGGAACTATAAAAGGCCTGCAGTCTCCAGCCGAAGTCAGTCGGGTATTGAATCCTGGAGAGTCAACGGCAAATTAGTTGGATCAGTCCAGGGAAGAGCAAGCATTGTGTGGAGTTCAAGCGATGGCTGAATTTAGCTATGTGCAGAGTCCTGGTGTTTACTGTAGAAGCAGCATCGAGTAGTGTGAGGAGTAACCGTCGTGTAGTAGTTGGTTATAGCTAAAGCGAGGAGACAATGGAGAATTGCAGGCGTTTGGAATGACCGTTGAGAATAGCTATGGAGATTCCCTCCTCCTGCCGTATTCTGTCTGGCCGCTTTGTGTGCTGTGGTTGTTATTAGTACCGATTACTACTTGTGGGTTACTGTTTGTTGTAGTGTGCTGCTGTGTGTTGCCTGTTTTCATTTCGGCTGTGTATTTGTTGTCTTTGTATTAGTGTTAATAAAAGTCATCGTTGGTTACTAAAGGACTCTTTCTTCATCGACCAACAAATCGGAAGAAGCTCCATAATTTTCGTAACAATACTTATAAATTGGATAATATTTGAGAAATGAGAAATACATGATTCAAAAACCACTCAAAAACTCTACGAGGTGAACCAATAAACCTTAAGTTATCAAATTTGACTTGAAATTTCTTCTTGAGTGGTGATAAGAACGTTTCGAAATTTTTATAAGATTTTCAGTTAAAAATTAATAGAAATATTTACAATCTTTCTTAATGGTGCATTTTATTTCACAATATTTCATTTTACACAACTTTATAACTACAATATAGCTTTTCAGGCATACAAACTTATTTTCGTTCAATTTTCTTTTCGATTTTCATAAAATATCCAAATATTTCTAAGCATATTTTTGAAATCATATTTTTCAGTGTTTTAGTTTCAACGTTTCTAAACCCGCTTGTTGAGGTGATACCGAGGGAATTCTTTTTCGTACTATTTATCATCATTATAATTAATGTTTTAATTAATTTTTTAAATATGTAAATCAATTGTTTAGTTTTAATTTAAATATTTTAATTCAATGTTTCTTATTTAATTCATTCAAGTAAAATTTTAAATAATATGACACACAAATTGAAATCATTAAATAATTAAAAAAAACGTTAAGAAAAAAAATTTTATAGCAAGTTATAAAGCATACATTTATTTTACTATAATTGATAAATAATAATAATAAAATAATAACAAATTATTTTTATTATAAAATTATAATTATTATAAATTTATAAATTTTATTCCTAATAAAATAAATTATAA
>JAPMOR010013434.1:6620-22240 GCA_026543865.1 Argiope aurantia
ATGTATATATATTGTATTCTTAAGGCAATTGAATTTTATTGCTGTTTAATTTATTTATCATCAATGTAACAAATGTCATTTAAATTTTCTTAAATATATTATTTGATATATTGAAGTCATTTTTTAAAAAAAAATTTCAGTTTTATATACCAGATTTCTTAAAAATGTTATCCCATTATGCACATAACTTTGCATTGGAAATTATTTCATTGGAAAACATTTATTTCATTATTAATATAAAAAAGTACAATAATGATAATCTTCCACTCTTTTAACTAATAAGTCGAGACTATGAGATAATAAAAAAATATTATAATACATCGAAAGTTATATATCAATGCATTAGAAGTATTTCCTATTTATGATCTAACTGTGAGTGCTCGAAATGAAGTTCTTATCGTATCCGGACTACTTTCTCAACATAATCTAAATACTAACTTGAAATAGTGTTTCTAAATATTTTCTATGACAAGAAATAAATATAACACAATTGAATCAGTAAATTATGCAATAATAAAAGGAAAAATTATATTTAACATTACCTGCTATTCTTGAAAAGTTAAATTGGAAAATATAGAAGGATGTTATAATTAAATCTTTCCTATAAATAGCATCATACAACTTAAACGGGTGAACGGATTGCAATGAAATTCGGTATATAGACTATACACGAGATGTGCTCACGGAATTTAGAAAAAAAAAGTTCTAAAAGACAAAAAAAGTCCACCAGAAGGCACTTTTAAAAAGAAAAGCATTAATTTTAACGCAATAAACGACCAAAACTGAATTCAGAAATACTAGTCAATATTAAAGTTTATTTATTAGTTTCTGTTTACCTTGTAATCGAACAACATTAAGTAAAGGTTAGGGAATAAAAGTAAGCTGTTTGAGTAAGTAAGCTGAGTGAAAAAAAGAAAAAAAATCAGTTCAGTTTTCATCAATTTTCAGAAACAAGAACAGGTTAGGATGAAATTACACAAGAGAAGCAGTTATTAATCGTGTCCAGGATGATGTAGGGAAAGATGCCACATGTGACCATCCTCATCCTTAATTTCAAGTCGATGGATAGTCTTCAACAACAGATCGTGAATGATCAGCTGTGATGCTTCGCACATGAAGTGTTTTGGAGTTCTTTAAGTCACTCAACGTCGCAACACTGTCACATCAAGATACCGTCGTCATTACAGCCGAAAGCATCGAAAAAAAAAAACATGACAGCGACTGCAAATGTTTCTTACCCTAACCAGTTTTACATAAAGCTTCCTCTTCTGCAAATCTCGACATTTTTCCTAGAGCTGACAGCCTTTCCCTATTTTACATTTCATTACTCATAATTCTTGTTCTGGGTTGTTAATATTGTTTCTGTATTCCGTTTTGATCCTTTTATTGTATTAAATTTAAAGTTTTTAATGAAAAGCCCCCTCTAATGGATATTTTAGAACTAATTTTTTTTTCGAAACACCGTGAGCGCATCCCGTGTATTGTCTATATATCGAATTTCGTTTCAATCCGTTCATCCGTTTGCGTTGTGTGATGCTGTTTATAGGGAAAGTTTAATTATAACTACCCTGTATAATTTTAAAAGATTATTTTCTATCTTTAATTATCTTCAAATAAATATTTGTTTTTTAAAAAATAAATAAATAAATCCTCGTTTCAAATCAATTTTTGGTTCAAGAATAAATAAATCCACTTTCCTAATTTTGTAGCTATAATGATATTTCTAGTTGAAGGAATATTATGTAACAAAAATAATTATCTCTTTATATCGCTATTTCATAACTGAACTTAAAAGAATAATTGTGATCTATTATCAAAATGCTCATCAGGTTTACATTATTAATCTATGGTGATAATCTATATTTTTCTACAATATCGATTAAAAGAGCCAACTACGTTAATTGTTATTCTGCTCTCCAAACCAAGAAAATGCATTACGAGAAAACATTGCTCTATGAATATTTTAACAAGCTAATGAAAACGTCGGAAAAAAAGAATGTGTGAAGTATTAAAATTTTATCATTTCAGCTATGTTCTGAAAGTATTTTTTGGAAACAAATTATTTTAGGAAAAACTTAAGCCCTTTAGCCAACGTAGTTATTATTCTGTCATGAAATCTTTCCAACATTTTTAATAAATTTCCCTAATAAACACCCGAACACAAAGTAATAAAATAGCGTTCTTTTTTACTTTAGAGTAAGAAATCCTATCTTAGTTTTTAGAGTTTTGTGAATAAGATAAGCGTTTGAGGAAAAATCCAAAACAAAATATAAAATATTGTTAAAAAAATCATTCTAATCTTTCAGTATAAAGAGATAAATCCACCTGTGCAACATTTACTGGCAGCTAAAAGGATATTCGGATTAAATATTCTCTAAAAATAAATATTTTTTTTATTCTGACTGTTTCTGATAAACTGGGTTTAAGAACTTTATTTTTCAATGTCTCATCCCCCTCCTCCCCATTATTTTATGAAATGCATAAACAAATTCAATTTAGTAAAGGATGAATGTAAGAAGGGTTTAATTTGATATCCTTCGAAATCCTTAAACGCCATGAAATGAATAAAATTTCAATATGAGCTTTATGAAAAGATTGCTTTGAAGAAAATAAAATGAAATCCTACTTCGTCGAAAAAATAATGACAACGAAGGATTAAAGAAAAACTACTTTAAATCGGTAAAATATGTCACTATAGTGAATTACTAAGAATAACCTGAATCGGGAATTGCATTTAGTTGTTGTTTTTTTCAATTTGAATGTAATGCTTTATTTTTTTATCTTTTCTAAAAATTATTTTAATAATTTTTTTTTAGATATAAAATATTCTTAACAAGAATTACATAAGATTTAACGTGAAAATATGGAAGTTTGCCAAACATTATTTTTAGTAAAAATATTGTTTCTAAAGATGACAAAAAAAATTTCTTGATCTTTTCGGAGTGAAATTTAATCATGAAATATTCAAAATTCTTATTTATTGCTGGAGATTATCTGATATTGTTGGTAATTGTAGAAATTTTTTTAAGTAATATTACATCATGATATTTTTGCAAGTTACATGGATTACATATTGAAAATAATTTTATTTAATCAAAATTTTTCTTGTGTCTAAAATAATTATACTGACTGCTAATGGATTCAACCCATTTGTCCCTTGACCACATAATAAATGCAAATGCGTTTAACATCTAACAATTAATTTTACGTAGTGTTGAAAAGTCCTGTCTGTTTTTCTTGTAGATGTCTAAATTTTCGCTACTATATTTTGTTTTAAATGATTTGAAAACAAAATTCAAATTTTGTAAGATTTGAAAATTATAGACCAATTACTTCAAAATTTGAATAATTTTAAATAATCAACAATTTAATTAAAATTTCGAATAAAGAGCGACTCGGTGCACTTTGTCAGCCTCCTAAGTATATCTGTTCCAAATTTTATGGTTTTAAGTGCATGTTATGTTGTATCCATTCCAATATTTGTAGCTAATTTTTCAGTTTTTTTTTGCCATTGTATGTACAAACATTTATCTTTCTAAGTATTAAGATTAAGCTTATTTCAATGTTAAAGTGCTTCTAGTAGGTTTAAGTTCTATTGTTCATTTTGAAATCTGTCATTTTCTAGAGAAAAGGGTTTCCACATGCCTTAAAAATGATCTATAAAATCATCTACAAATATAAAAAAGTCAAACAAATACATTTTGTGATGCAGTTTATATTTCAATTTTGAAATTCTGTTATTCTTGAGAAATCTTCATCTAAATTCTGTCCATTCTTGTTTTTCTAAATTACGTACGAACAGTTTCTTTAAATCAAAACTGTTATTTTGCATTAATTTATTAATTCCATTTCATTAATAAAGGACGAGAAGATGAGATAGTTAAAGCTTTATAATGACATGACCTTTCAGAAAGGATTTCTGTAATTGAAAATACAAGAACAAGATAAGTTCATCCCAAGTTCAAAAAATAATTCTGTCTAACCAGAAAACAATAGCTATCAATATTGAGAATATATCAGGAAACTCTATATATACATATCAGTCAAATATAGATTTTTTTTTACAATTAAATAATAAAAGACTTACAATTGCAAAATACGATGCACCTGAAGATATATAACTTTACTCGATTACTTATCTTGCTAATATATGCCTTAGTTTAGTTTAATTGTTTTAACAGTTTTATTGGAACATTATGACTACTTTAGGACAGCACTTATAATTTTGAATACCGCTCAGATGACGAGGATGATGTCTGGTTGGAGATTATTTTTCCACACTTCAGCACAACAACAGCGGGAGGAGTTGACTTCGACAAATTTAAAAAGCACCAGATCCGCTTACAAAGCGGTTCTTCAGCGGAATCGTGTCTCGAATTAGTGTACTCCAATCACGCATCTGAAACATTTACACGAGGGCATTGCAGCCGAGCTAATATGTGTAAACTTTTATGATATTTTTTATCATTCATTTCATAATAATGCATATCATTAAATTAAAGTGGATTTCATATTTTATAATCCAGGATTAATTTTTAAAGCGATCATTTTTAGATGGAAATATTTTTTCTTCGATCATAAATAATTATGAAGAAGTATTTACACTTTGAAATTCCATTTAACGATAGTAATTTACTTTAATAGAAATTGATTCTGGAATTATTATGGAAATAAGTGGATTTTGCTACTCTTTTGAACTTTGTAACACTTCTTCAAAGAATTTTATTCAATTACTGTAAGAAAAATTACCGTGTCACTTAATAAGAATCGTGATACTTTTAACATAAAATATAATTCTAATTTGTGTTCTTTAATCTGAGGTTTGAAACATTATTACACGTTATTATTGCAATATGTAACTATGAAATAGTAATTCAAGGTGTACACATATTTTTAGACAGATTGTACGTAGGAAACTTTCAGTATTAGATAAAGTCAATTTTATTCAAGAATTTTCTTGAGCCTCGAAATATATTTTGAGTTCAAAATGTGGGTATAAATATTGAGCAGAAATAGTAGAAAGTTTTCTCAGAATTCACTATGAAATATCAGGGAACGAAGAGCCTGCAGAAGTTATGGAATATCTTAAATTCATAAAATTTCCGTTTTCGTCCCAAGTAAAAGTAGGATTTTCCGTTAACTGAAATCTTGTTCGTCAGCAACCCAGTTTCCGTGATTTGATCGCGTTTCGCTCCTCACTATTCCCCTGTCCATTTTTAGAAAAAAAAGTATATATTTTTGTATATAAACCATTTCCCAACGTCTGAGCCCAGAAGTATTCAGATTTATGAATAAATTTCACATTTCTTTTAAATTTTCTCGTTTTCGGTTAGAACAGCATATTGTTTTGTACAATTGTCATAAATTTTAGTTTTTGTCAACTTGGAAATATCCTTTGGGTTTAAAATTCAGAAATTCAAAGTTTCAGCTGGAATGTTTTAGAAGAATTGAAGGTCTGAAATAGATTGTTTGAAATAAAATATGTCCAAAGTAAATAAGAATAATAGCACTGTGATAAAATTATATTATTTTAATTATTTAGGGTTGCAACTCTAATCATGACCCAACATAGAATCAATACAAGAAAAAATTATCACTAAAACTATCCTAAATGGATATATAATTTTTTATTAATGAATAATACCAATATTCAGTTTAACATTGCATTTATTGTAAATAAATTATTTCGAGAAAAATTGCTTAAGGTATTACTTTTAAATTACAAAATGATCATTTTTCATTGTCCAGTGTTATAGTTGCATAAATTAAAACAGGAAACAAAACAAATTAGGATCAAGCAATTGTGGGCAACCCGACCCTTTTTTGTAAAATGGGGGCAACAACATTACCCAGTTTAAGTGCCATATCCAGTTTTGTCTGAGAATATGAATGAGAATAAGATTAGAACTCTAATGATGGTGTTCCAAAAGGCAATATTCTGAGAATATCATTAACCGGTCAGCACGCATACATATACTTTTTGACGCTTTTGTTTAGAAATTTATAAAAGTTTATGCGTGCTACTTCCTATACCTTCAGGAAGAGGCTAGAAAAAGGAGATTGAAACAACAGAAATCAATGAAACAGTATATTTTATTTTTTACAAGAGGGTTGGTATCAGTCTGACTCCTGCGAATTCTAGCATTTTTTAATGTTATGAATATTTCAGCTAACCACACAGATTCAAAGATCTTCCTGTAAGTCTTTCTACTTATAGGCAGAATGATGATAGCTCAGATTCGCCATATGTTTATGAAATTTTGCAAAATAATCATGATACGGAACTGACACAAAACACAGATTCAGAATACTCTAGAAAATGTGATCGAATCCTTTCCTGCTCGTAAGAAAATGAAACAAATCATTATATAAAATTTATTCTTTGATTATATGAATATATATTTTGAAATTTATTTTGTCAATTCATTTTATTGCGAATAATAAAAGTATTTTTTTAAGTATGTATATAAAAACTAAAGACAAAAGTGAATTTTCAATGTGAATGTTTAAAATTTGAAATGCGAATTTTTAAAGTGTTATGTTTAAACGGTATGTTTAAAAAATTTCAAATGTAAAATGTAGATTTTTTCTTATTATTTAAATAATTTTATACAGGAAAATCTACTTACAATAAAAATAATAAGTTTTATATGAATGGTCAGCGAAAAATAAAAATTAATACAGAAAAGGTATGGCAAATAGGGGCTAAGTTCATCTTTGGTTTTTCTTATTAAAAATTGGATCTGTCTCTTAAATAAGAACATATTTTCATGGAAAAACATTTATATATTCTGATCATATTTTATTTTTATACGTAAAGCCAATAAGATAATGAGTAAGTGCTTGACAATTTGGGGTTAAAATAACCCTGCGTCGCATGTGGGATGTTCAAAATATAGGTGCGTGTGCTGAAGGGTTAAATTAATATGCAACTCAGAATTAGCGGCACGAGAGCGGCTGAAAAAAAAGAAACCATTATTTTGTTACTTCGCATTATATTCACATCATATTCGGTTTCAATTTCTTGTATGACCGAAAATACCTGTTTTTATTCTGCAACGTTGAATTAAAAGTTACTGTTACGAATCTGAAATTTTGCTTCTCAGCACGAATAATGTCATCGTAAGAAAGAGCGTTTTACCTATGGATGCTGATTGGGTGACACATCAGTGATCTTACAGATTGGCGACAAAATGGATAATGCTGGAAACTTGGAGAATTTTCATGATCCATCCAATATTAACTGTGATACACCCAGGTACTCCTGATTGGCCTAGAAGGTTCTCGGCTCACCTCCCGGGAACTATAAAATATTTGCCGCCTTTGGCGACCAGCCGGTTCGCCAGTATTAACGCTCGCTACAATTTTTCAATTAAATATTTTAAGTAACTGGTCTCTTAATAGATTCTCAAACAAAACATTTTTAATCGTCATACCAAAAAATCGTCATTTGATCATCATACCAAACTTATACTGTTGCTTAGATCGTTTCGTTCAATTTACAATATATATTTTGCTAATTTGTTGTCATTTCCGGTGAAACTTCAACTTTAATTTAAAGTGGAAATGATGAAATTGCAATTAATATAAAGATATTTTTTAATAAAACCAAGCGTTTTATTTTATTTATAATCTTTATTGTTATTTATTTATTATTATTATTATTATTGACTATGAGTATTGCAAACTGAATCGCTCGGTATTTAAGTCTTATGTGAACTACAAAATATTTTTTCATAATTTATGTAATATCTCAAAGAATATTTCAACAAAAATTTCTCAGATTCAACATAAAATTCAGTTTTTAGTTTTGCTTTCAAAATTGAGAAAAACAAAACATTTTCATAATCTTAGGCCAATTAATCTATAGAAACCTGCGCGCTGATTGGCGTATTTTCTTTGAAACGATAGATGCAAAATCTAAAATTATCCTTTCTTTATTGAATAGTGATATTCAAATTTTCATAAATCAATCAGTTTAAGTGATTGATTTAGTTGATTCGAAATTAATTCTTTTTTATTTAAAATATTAGTGTTTCAAGAACATATTGTTAATCGTGATTTCCACCGCAGAAGCTTTATGTAAAATCAAAAATTCGTTATTTATTAGAGCATTTATTGAATAAAGTTACATAAAATATAATCATTTTCCATTTAGACCATTTTAGCAGATCTGTGTCTTATTAAAGGTTTACAAATTAGCTGTGTGTCCCTGATTTGAATGGATATCCGGTTCATATTAAACAAAACTTGCCTTAAAATAAAACTGATTTATTGGATTAATAATATAGAGAGTGTAAAAGATGATAAAATAATTTTTCTTGAATTTATTTTTTTGAAAAAATAATATTTCTTATTTGTTTCATTTCCTAGAGACGATTTCCTTTCCAAAAAGATTTTAATTTATTTTTAATTGGAGCTTTAGTCAATGTGATGGCAACACTTTGAAAAATGCTATTTTTTTTCCATGAATGCGAAACGTGCTCGTGCAGCTTAAATTTTATTTTTATTTTGTACGAAAAAAAAATGTTGAAAAATATAGTTAAAATATTTATTTAAAAATTCATTAAAACATAAATTTAATTTCAAGGTCAAAACATTGGTATCATATAAAAGATAAATGTTTGATCTTTAACTTCATGTAAAAATCTTTTTTGTGCTGTAATATTTTCGGAAGTTATAGCAGAAACACGCCAAAATTTCGTTTAATTTTTAAATAAATAAAATTCTAATTAAAAATTCGAAAAAATAAACCCCAGGTGCACATTCCCGACCTCCATGGTATACACGTGCCAAATTTGGAAGCTGTAGGTTGAATGGTCTGGCCTGTAGAGCGGCAACACACACACACACACACACACACACACACACACACACACACACACACACACACATTGAGCTTTATTTATAAGTACTAGCCGCCTTTGGCGACCAGACGGTTCGCCAGTATTACCGCTCGTTACAATTTTCAATTAAAAATTTTAAGTAACTGGTCTCTTAAAGGATTCTCAAACAAAATATCTTTAATCTTCAAATTTTGATAGCCATAACAAACTTATACTGTTTCAATCGTTTCGTTCAATTTACTATATATATTTTGCTAATTTGTTGTTATTTCCGGTAAAACTTCAACTTTAAATTAAAATGTAAATGATGAAATTGCAATTAATATTAAGATAATTTTTTTAATAAAACCAATCGTTTTATTTTATTTATCACCGTTATTGTTATTTATTTATTATTATTATTATTGAATGTGAGTATTGCAAACAGAATCGCTCGGTATTTATTATGTTAACTACAAAATATTTTTCATCATTTATGTAATATCTCAAACAATAATTCAACAAAAATTTCTGAGATTCAGCATAAAATTCAGTTTTTAGTTTTGCTTTCAAAAGGATGGAAATGAAATCAATAATAATATTTTGTTCCGGCCTATAGATATATTTCAAAAATTATGAAGTCTAAATTTAATGCAGTAAGGTATCATATTCTGGACACACCAAATTTTAAATAAATGAATGCATGTTTCTATTTTCCACGATCAACTAAGACTTATATATGAAGTTTTGAATGTTAAAAATTTAGAAAAACTTAACATTTTCATAATCTTACGCCAATTAATCTTGAGAAACCTGCGCGCTGATTGGCGTATTTTCTTTGAAGCGATAGATGGAAAATTTAAAATTTTCCTTTTTTTATTGAATAGTGATATTCGAATTTTCATAAATCAGTCAGTTTAAGTGATTGGAAATTAACTCTTAAAAGTGAATGATTTAGTTGATTGGAACTTAACTCTATGACCACCATAAAATTTGTGCTTTCTCTTGTGGTGTATGCATTTTCCTTAATATCCGCTCGAAAAACATTACATACAAAAGTACTACATAGAACAAACACATCAAAAGTAAACATAACATTTCAATAGTTGCCAAAAACAAAAGAGAGAAAAATACAATTAATAAGCAGACGATATTTAGAAAAGTACAGATATTCAGACTGGAAAATGAAATTATCTGAAATTAACCACACGCGCAGACGATATTTACAAAAGTAAAAATATTCAAACCTGAAAAGGAAAATATATGAGTTATTCCATCAATAAATGCCATAAGTTTGTTTACATCTTCATTATTTTATGAGTCATTAAATATCAAAATGGATCCGGGACAGAATAAACACCCTGTATAGAGAGTGTAAAAGATCATAAAATAATTTTTCTTGAATTTATTTTTTAGAAAAAATAATATTTCATATTTTTTTCATTTCCTACAGACACTTGCCGAAAATTATATTTTTGCAGATTTTATTTCCAAAAAGATTTAATGTATTTTTATTGGGGCTTTAATCAATGTGATGGCAACACTTTGAAAATAGCTAATTTTTTCCCATGAATGCGAAACGTGCTTAATCTTAGTTTTTATTTTTTACGAAAAAAATTATTGAAAAACATAGTTAAAATATTTATTTAAAAATTCATTAAAAATAGAAATTTAATTTTAAGATTAAAACATTAGTATCATTTAAAAGATAAATTTTTGATCTTTAACTTGATGTAAAAATCTTTTTTGTGCGGTAATATTTTCGGAAGTTATAGCAGAAACACGTCAAAATTTCGCTTAATTTTTAAATAAATAAAATTTTAATTAAAAATTCGAAAAAATAACCCCCAGGTGCACATTCCCGGCCTCCAAGGTATACACGTGCCAAATTTGGTAGCTGTAGGTTGAATGGTCTGGCCTGTAGAGCGCCAACACACACACACACACACACATTGAGCTTTATTATAAGTATAGATATAGATATAGATATAGATTGTAGTCTCAAGCTGCAATGGTGGTGAATCAAAGCGTAGTCGGAGTCGTAGACGAGTTTTCTAGACGATAGCAAAGCAACGGCGGAGTGATAGCGTTGTGTGAGGCAAGTGCGGAATTGCTGTGTACCGAGTCCAGTTGTCGAGAAAGCAACGTCATGTCGTGTGTAGTAGCCAGTTAGAAATAGCGAGTCGGCAGCAACAGCGAGAAGACAGTGAGAAGTTCAGCTTTAAGAGAGGCCCATAGAGCGAAGCTCTCCTCTCCTGCTGAATTCTGTCTGGCCCTTTGTGTGCTGTGGTCGATTACTATTTGTGGGCTACTGTTTGCTGTAGTGTGCCGCTGTGTGATGTCCTGTGTGTTCGTCTCGGCTTACATATTTGTCGTCTGTGTCTTTGTGTTTAATAAACGTCGTTCTTGTTTTCTACTAAGGCCTGCTGATTGTGTTCGCACACGCTACACCCACTACAATAGAACCCGGTGAAATCAGTAATATTATTCTTTGAGAAGTAAAGTATTCAAATCCATATTGTTCATGTTCATTATTTTATCACTCAAATAAAGTCAACTTTGACCGATTTCCCTAAACGCCCATTTCTAACCATCAATTACAATTAGCTTAACAGTAGAGAGAAAAATAAGCTTAACAAAATCCAGATGAATAATCGTATGACTTGCCAATGCAAAAACATATTCATATCTTTCAAAATTATGAACACACTAAAGCACACATTTTTGCATTTTCTTAAAACTCAAAGGAATACGTATTTAATGACATCAAATTTAATTATGTGAAATTTCTTTCTTTATTATCAGGTGAGAACATTTTCGTTTGAGGTTTTTTAGGCCTCAAAATGCACAGGCTAAAAATTGGCGATTTATCGCTTTTGAGGCATTAATTTTTCTGTTTTAGGATTAATATATAATCATAAGGAAGGTTGTCACAAATTGAGACTTATCGCCAACAAAAAGTTACAACTTGGTAAGGAATGTCCGCCATGTACCCGATTCTCATGTCTGACCAATAGAGGGTAGGGGCGTAAGAAATTAAAAAGATTGTGGAACTCAAACGATTTTGAGGTGAAAAAAAAAACCAATTTTTTTCTAAATATCGATGAATACGTAGTCTGATGTTCAAGTGATTGTTTGAAACCGGTTAAACTTGTTTTTCAGGAAAAAATAAATTCTGGCCTCGAGAAAAAAACCTTTTTGGTTCTAGATTGATTGAGATGGTCAAAACTGTTACTTTTCTAAATGTTTGCGAAATATGAGTCATGTAAGCACATGATGTTGTTTATCTGTCAGATTGACACCACGTGACTTTAAAAAATCATGTTCTCATACGATGACTTGAAATATGCGATAGCAGATTTCAAATTTATTAAACATAATTTCTTTAAATATAATTTGGTTAAGGTCTAGTTTTAACTCTATATTGAAATTTGAACTGATCTTTAAAGCACTCAATCGCGTTTATTTGATTTAAATTAAAATTTAATTTTTTTAAACTGATTTTTAGGCAATAATCCTGTAGAATTATCACTTCCACTGAGCAAAGAAATTAAATTCATTTTTTAATTTGACCCCACAGTGATGTATAGTAGACAGATGCAATAAAAGTCATGCAATTTAGTTCCATCAAATAACAAGGTAAAATTTGTTTAAATAAATGCATTCCATATTAATTATTTAACAGCCTAAAGAAATCAATAATCTGGGAGAACAAGTTGGTCGTAAAAGACAGGTAGTAAGTCTAAATTCTATACAGAATATGTTTTCATAACAAAAGTTTACAAATATATTAAACTAATAGCAATGATGTCAAAAACAGTAGTTTAGGTACAACAAAAGTTCCTGATAACTATACAAAGAATAATATTTGCATATTTAACAAATAATGACAAAGAAAAATAGGTGGATGAAGAAAGACTTAGGATAAACTTTCTTTTTCGTTAAAATGGTTCTTATCTCAATGACACATGTCCGACTCAATAAACTCATTCCAGTAAAAGGAATTTATTATAAGTGAAGATATACATCAAAATAATAAAAAAAAGTTAAAAGTATTCTTGCACCCACTTATGCACAATTCATCTCTTTATTTGCATAAAAAAATGAGATTAACTTTGAGTGTGCGACGCAGTTAATAAAATACCCAAATTATCGGAATATTTATAAAACACACCATTCCCTGTGCTTCTTCGATATTTTTTATCCTTCCAAATGGTTATCTACCATATCGCTCAGGCCTCAGACCAGAGGAAACGGCACAGGGGTGTTTCGAATAATTGATTTCAGAAACGTAAATAGCAGATGCCGTTTTGATAAATGTTCGCCCATAAACAAAGCTCGACACGGCCCTCTCACAGCGAAATTCTTCTAAATCGCACCATTCCCACACGCCCTCCACCCTTTTACACAGGTAGAAATTTAGTAAGAACTTGATAAACGAGTTTATCCTAAAATTCTCCGCGGGTGCAACCCTCCCCCCTTTGCGCGCTCCCAATCGATGAAGAGAAAGAAAAGGATAGAACTATCGATTCATCGAATTTGTCCTCGCTCGTCAGGAACGTTTATTGATAATGGATTTCGGAGATAATAAGAACGTTTTCTGGCCTAGTTTCTGGAAAAGCGAGGACGAAAGACCCCCTTTCTTCTGATTCATACAGACGAATTTTTTTTCTTCACCTACTTCGATTTCCACAACTTTCGTGCTTTGAGCATCTTGTCGCCTAGAAAAAACCTTTTACTCTTTCTATTTTACTCTTATTTTATGTCTTTTTTTTTCTTTATTTTCCTGGTGTTGCTCTGATTTGTCGTCTGCTGATTCTTTTTTTATTCTGCTTTTTTGGCTCCACCCTTACAAGCGCCCCGTTTCTTGAAATCAACAGCAACGGGGATTTCTGGAAAACAACAGCTATTCCCTTCCAGCTGAAGATAAACAGCATTTGTAGTCGTTATGCAAGCTCATTGCGAAAGCCATGCTGACTTTAAAACTGAAGTTTTACCGTTGAAGTTGTCCTCATTTAGGAATGAAATGAACATTCGGTGTTTCCCTCTTCGAAATTTTATTTTCATGTGATGTTTGCATCAAATCATAAAAGAAAAATAAATCCATGGACTGTCTTGGTATAGTATTTCTTTTTTGGCCTGAGAATTATGCTTGGTAATCTGAAAAGGTTTTTACTTTAAAATGTTGCCACTACAAAATGTGCTGGGTAGGGACAAATAAAGAACAGATATAATTTCCTACATATGTTATATTTAACTAATGAGACTTGTTTGACACTACAAAATCAGAATTTAATAAATTTTAAGAAATTTCATTCCATATCCTCATATTACCTTATGGAGATTTCATTTCTCTTATTGCCTAATATTATTGGCAATATAACAACTACACAAAGTATGTGGACCAACTATAATAATAATTTTCTGAAGATGTTATATTCACCTAATGAAATTTGTTTGATTCTACAAAATCCGAATTCTAAAAATTTCATTCCATATTCTCATATTACCTTATGAATATTTTATTTCTTATGTTGCTTGATATTAATGACAATATTACAACTACACAAATCACAAAATTGAAAAATATACTGTCAGAAAATACTGAAAAATACTGAAAGAAAGAATTCTGTTTTTTTTTAAATTTTTATTATTATTATTTATTTATGACCCATTAAGATATTATTCCTGTAAACAACATCTCAATCATAAGAATACCAGTAATACAGCCCCTTAGAAACAACACGGAACTAAGTAGTATGCGCTACTTATTGTTTTTTGCCTGTGGTGAAAAATCCCAATAATAAAAAAAGTTGGTGTTGTTATCAGAAAGATTTTTGTCACTATAACCATAACTGTTAGAGTTTAATTATTATTCTTCATATGATTCTTGAGTGCATACCTCAAAATGCCTTGAGCCAAAATTTTATTCCGTCCCTATGAATGTGGTGGTAATTGTGCATATCCGGTGATTATGTATATTTACTGGTGATTGTTCGTAGTCAACACTGAACTTGGTAAATGTGATAAATTATTGAATATTACCAAAATTACCGATAAGTTTCTAAAATCCAGAATTCGTTGATTATATATAATTATCGATGATTATTCACAATAATATTTTTAGAAAATTGCGATAAAGCCCATTCATAATGGTAATATTTGATTAGTAATTATTAATCACTGGTAATATTTGATCAGTGGTAATAATTTTATCACATTTACTTTAACATATATATTATTAATATATCAATATGCAAATTTTACATTTGAAAAAGAATGGAGTCGTGAAATGCCATTAAATAAGTCAATGTTCGCATGGTTATTTTACATAATATTTCAAGACTTCAATTAAGAGGCACTCTTAGATTTTTTCTTTATTCTTGATTGCATATACAAACAGCAAAACGGGTTAAGCGCATTTCTACCATAACCTACTCTTTTCAAAATTGGTCGACAAATTTGTAAATGAATTGATATTCCCGAAAAATAGTAAAATATAAAATTGCCCAGACAAAAATGTAACGTTTATGCAAAACACTGGAATATTTACATAAGAATAATATTTTGTCATGCATTACGAGGGGTAATACAAAAAAAATTGCAAGGCAAAGGAAAAACGCTTTATTAAAAATAGACACAGGATACAAATGATAATTAAGAGGTAATAATCAGGCCCCTGGCTATTGAACCAGTTCTCGACACCTTTTTGCACATCACCGTCTGATATGAACCTCATTTTGGATAAGTGTTTCTTCAATGCCGGGAAAAGGAAATAGTCACTGGGAGTCAAAT